>CANYBF010990524.1:0-51737 GCA_948192965.1 Dalechampia spathulata | reverse complement strand
CCAAAATATATCGTACCGTACCGCGGGGGCTCCGCCCCCGCACCCTCGACCCATAACTCACGAAATTCCCCCCTGATGGGCAGATGTCGTCGCTCCGCTCCGTTCACTCGTTGCGCTTACGCTCCACTCGCTCTCTCCGCTCCGCTTTGACATCTGCCCCTATATTAGTATAAGGGCTATACCTAACATAACGCATACCCAAACACAAATACAAGTATACATACACGTATATACATGTATACACATCATCAAGTACAACAAAACATCATACGCATACAAACCTCTACCCGTCACCTAGTGTACAAACTACTAGGGTCTCAACTACGGGTGTAACAGGAATGATCCTTCAAATCTTTGTGAATAAAAATAAAATAAAATAATTCATATTCTATTAGAGAAAAATAAATAAATAAAATGAATTTGGGTTTTGAAAAAATATCAATTTGGAGAAACTTCCCAATCGCAAGCCACAATTAATTATTGCTAGATTATGATTATTGATACAATGATAATCCAACAGTAAAATCACCAAATCGGTTATAGAACACCGAGAAACCCTCATATGAACCAATTCTTCCTTATTATTAAGACGACCAGGAAGTAGCTCTATAATCACTTTTAATTTCTGAATAGACATGGTGGAATCAGCTTCGAACACAATCTTCCAAAAATTGCATTAAGGATTAGAAGAACCCGATTCTAATTAACATTTAAGAATTAACTCCGTCATGTTCAAACTAGATTGTCTAACTCATAAAGAAATTTAAAAGCCTTTTACCTCAATTAACATTTTGATTGCTACTTTAGCAAGTTGAATGATAATTACAGATCAAACAACTCACATAGCAATATATTATAATCGAACATATGAGATGAGCTCTTTTCGCATACCTTCAAAAATAATAATGGTTCTATGATTTACCAAGTTAAAATGAATAGTGATTTACCATTAAAATTAAAAGCGTTTTGATCTTACATGATCTTCAATAAATTAATTGTGTTGCTTTCGATTGGGAAATAAAAGCGCCTAGCCAAGCATCATTGGTGGCAACACAAAATAAAATAAAGAAAGAATAAAATTAAAAAGAATGAAATAAGAATAAATTAATTCCTAATTTTTCATACTATCTATAATAGGAACAAGTATCCTATTTATAGGAGTCGAAATAGACTAAATAAATAAAATAAATATCAATCTTTATCTTCAGATAGAATCTCCTAAATCTAATCTTATCTAATCTTGAATTCAAAAACAGAAAATCAGATTTGTCAGGTCTTTGTGCCCCCTCTTATACCCATAAGCCTTGATCATACGGCTTGTATTTTGCCTTAGCCTCCAAAACATGGTAAAAACTCCTTTTTAGCTTCCTTTTTACTTTTTTCATGTTTTTACCTGCAAAATACAACAAATATAACCAAGTTAAATGTTCTAGCTACTTTCCTAATCTAAAATAGACCATTTTATACATGAAAAATGTGCATTTTGGTGCTCGATTAGTTCTGCTTCTGCAATTAAACAAAATTGAGAGTTCTCTTCCATGTTGTTTTCTTTAGTCTCGACATAAATATCATTAATGCTTCTCATCTTGCATGGTCTTTCAATAGAGATTTGAGGAGATATGACTCTTTGTATTGTTGTTGGTGTAGCAGAAGGTGATGGTTTGTGCAAATTCTTAATCTTCTTCCTGCATTAAAACATCATAAAATGGAAGAAAATTAAAGTCTCAATTTTTAACACTCTAGTCCCAAGAATTTTCTTCATCAAACACAATATCTCTACTTGTCATTGATCTTTTAATAACTAGATCAAACAACTTGTAGCCCTTGGAATTTAAATCATAACCAATAAACATAAGTTTTTTGCTCTTATCATCCATCTTGGATCTTGTTTCATCTAGAATATGAGTGTAAGCAATACTACCAAATACTCTTAAGTGAGCGATATTCGACCTTCTTCCACTTCACATTTCTTGAGGTGTAGCTTTTGACAAGCTTCTTATTGGACTTCTATTAGACAAATACACTACACAAGCCATTGCTTTTACCCAGAATTCTCTTGGCATCTGTTTGCTTTTAAGCATGCTACAGACCTTGTTCATGATCGTTCTATTTTTTCTCTCGACCATACCATTTTTCTGAGGAGATCTTAGCACAGTCAATGGTCTCCAAATACCAAGAGATTCACAGAAGTTGTTGAAATGTGTTGAAGTGAACTCTCTACCATGATCAGTTCGCAATGCTTTGATTTTAAGAGCACTCTCAGTCTCCACCAATGCCTTGAATTTTTTGAAAGCTTCAAATGATTCTAATTTTTCTTTCAAAAAATACACCTAAGTTTTCCTACTATAATCATCAATAAATAATAAAAATACCTATTTTTTCCATAAGAAGCAGGCTTTATGGGTCCATAAATGTTAGCAAAAATCAACTCTAGAGGTTTTGTAGTTCTAGAGAATGATTCCTTTGGAAAACTATGTCTGTGTTGCTTCCCATACATGCAACCTTTACAAATTTGATAATGAGAATTCATGAATGGTAAACCAGCCACCATTCTCTCCTTAGATAGTATCTTCTAGTCACCAAAAATTAAATGACCCATTCACAAATGCCACAGCTAGGTTGGATCATTCATAGAGGCTTTCAAACATTTATCAACAGGAGTGTTAAGATGGAATTTGAAAATTTTGTTATTATTCATGACAACGTTTGCTCGCAACTTTCCTCTCCTGTTTCTCATGATAAGACTGCAGTCTTTCATATTCGCCTTGTATCCTTTCTCAACTAGCTACTCCACACTTAAAATGTTTGATTTTAAAGATGGAACATAGTATACCTAGGAAATAAAATCACAATCTCCATTTTTCAAATGAATAAGAATATCACCTTTACCCATTACCGGAACTTTGGATCTGTCACCAAAAGTGATTGTTCCTCTTTCTTTTTCATTGAGAGAAGAAAATAGCTCTTTGTTGTTAGTCATATGGTTACCTGTGCTTGTGTCAAGATACCATGAATTCTTATTATTTTCACTAGCACAGGTTAACAAGAGTGTGGATTCTTCATTCTCTTCAATTCTAACATAGTTAGCCTCCTCTTTGCTTGATTTGTGCCAGCATTTAGATGCATAATGACCAAACTTTTGGCAACTGTAACAATGAACTTCTGGTTTTCTACCTCTGCCTCTACCTTTTCTTGGAAAATTTCCTCATCCATGTCCCCTTGGATTTTGGAAAATATTTCCTCCTCTACCTTCTCCATAATAATTTGTATTTGAATTTCTACCATGCCCACGTGATCTAACTCTACTGCTACCTTGACGAGACTGAGATCTATCTTTTTCACGTAGATGAGATTAAGATCCATCCTTTTCATGCAAATTTAAATTAATCTGCAACGCTTGACTCACTGATTCTTCTTTCTTTTTTATACCTTCCTCATGGGCTAGAAGACAGCCCAAAAGTTGATCTATGGATAATGTGTCTAGATCCTTTGATTCTTCAATGGTTACTACAACATGATCAAATTTAGAATCCAAAGAATGAATAACTTTTTCAACAACACGTACATCTTCCATTTTCTTGCCATATCTCTTCATTTGATTGACAACTGCTAATATTCTAGTAGAATAATCTGAAATGGTTTCAGATTCTTTCATCATCATGGATTCAAACTCACGTCTCAAGGTTTAAAGTCGAACCTTCACAACTTTATCAACTCCTTTAAAAGAATTTTGAAGAATCTCTCATGTTTGCTTTGATGTTAACACCTCAGCAACCTTTTCAAAAATAATATCATCCAGACACATATGAATAAGCATAAGAGCTTGCTTGTCCTTTTTCTTTGACTTTTACAAGGCATCTTTCTGAGCTTGATTCAATATTTCTTCATTTTTAGGTTGTTCATATCCTTGTTTGACGATCTCCCATGCACCTTGTGACCCCAAAACTACTTTGATTCTAATACACTAATTATCATAGTTTTCTTTGGTGAGTTTTGGAAGTTGGAAAGAAAGCATGTTGTTATTCATAGCTTGGATCGATATCAGCTCTCATACCACTTTGTTCAATCAGGGAAAGAGAATATGTCATACTTTTGAGGGGATACATAAAACCCTTATATCATCAAGTATTTATAGGTATAAAATACCTTAACATCAGATAGAAGAATAAATGAAAGAAACTTAAAGAAAACTAACAATCTCTATAATTAAATACTTCTATAACTACAACCAAAACAAAACTAAAGATCATGATAATTTAATGGAATAAGTTTAATATTCCAATAAAAATTACCCTCCTCTTTAAGAGATTATTTTGATCAACATTGCATGTTATATTTGCTAGACTCTGTTGATGGTGGCTAAACTTCATAATCCAATTCAGAAAAAGTACCAAATCAAATTAAAAGTTTTAAGATTTTTTAAATAATTTTTAATTAATTAAGGATATAATTACATACAAGCAACACAAACACTTGGAAGGATAAGCAATATAAATATACAAAAATAAGATTTTTTTAGTTAAATATTATTATATATATTCTAATTTTATAGTGCATTTAACCAATACGAATATTGAAAGTATTTAAAATATTTAAAGAAAATAAAAATTCATGAAAAATGCATGAATATGGATGTAAATGATATTTCTTTCAAAGAAAGAACCTCATATACATATATATATATCAAAGAATAAGACACTAAGGTGCAAATACAATTTAATATGAACTCAAAATAAGGATTAGGCAGCAGCTTAAATAAGACCATGTATCAAAATTTCAGAACAGTCGAAAAATCAAACTTTTAATTCAACAAAAATGGCATGCATATGTAATAATTGATCAATGTAAAAAAAAAAAAAAAAACCAGACCCGAATTATGTGTATATATATCCCTTCATTGAGGTGGATTATCATATCTCCAAAATTTATAGAATACCATAAGCAATGGCAACCAGCAATGCTTCTCTCAAGTCTGTTTTCGTAACTCTCTTCATCTTTGCCATGGTACTATCCCCCATTATAGTGCCAACCGAGGCTGCTCGATTGAACCTTCGAGGTACGTTAACCAATTCAAGAGAAAAGAAAGAAACCCGTTGTCAATCTAACCCATAATTAACTGACATATGCACGTAAAATCACACATATATTTTGTTTTCTAATGTTGCAGAACTCCTTCAAGACGAAGATGGACCCATTTGTCCGGCATGTGTATGCTGCTCGCCGCCACCACCGGGAAAGTGCTGCCCTTGCTGTACTACTCCTGTTCCCGACGCTCCTTGATCTCCCTGACGCATGTTTCTATGTTAATATTAAACCTAAATAATCATCATTGCAAATAAAATAACCTCTACAATGAGTAGAAGGAGTATTTCTCCTTTTCCATGTTGTGATGTTATACATTTCCCATGTAATAATATTTGGTCTGTCTGTTTCTCCAGTTATAAAAGTATTCCACTTCATGCTTTGGATTCTAGCTACTTTGTGGACCAAAGTTCTTCCTTTTGATATAAACATTAAGAATGAAAACTGGGACAAGTTGATTATTGATCGATCATGTAGCGAAAGAATGAATTGTAAATGTATGCTAAAAATGAAGCACATACCAAACCTTTCTTTATTCCAACATAAATTCAAACACATTAACGATATAGTTTATTTTTATATCTAAACATCAAATCATAAATATCAATCAATTCAAAATTATAAATATTTTATTAATATACATAGAATTTAAATCCTAGACATCTGAATCTCCAACTACTTGGAATCAAAAGATGTTTTATTTCAAACGAGGATATCAAATAATAAAAAAATTAAATAACTAACATGTATTAAAAATTAATTTCTCTTTCTTTCACTATTTTTCTCACACACATAATAACTATTAATATATCATTTTATATCATTATTTAATATAAAATAATAAATTTATAATATAATTTCTTGAATAATGGAGCAATTATTTTGTCAAACGTATTAATGCATAAAAAGTCTAAGTTATGAAAATTAGGACATATAGTTTTGACATGGATTTATTTACTCTAATAATAAAGAAAAATCCAAATATAGTTTATTAAGTAATGAATACAATAGCGCAACTTTACACAATTGCATATGTTCTTCAGAATGGAAAATTATTAGCATTATGTTTCAAGAATTAAAAAGCTCATATTAAAAAAACACATTATTTCGAATATTAAACATCATAATTAAATGTATTATTTTAAAAAAAAAATTATATTTTATTGAATTACTTATGACTGCAAAATTTCAATGTATTTCGTCAAGATTTTCAAATAACACGAAACCCCCAAGTTGAATTTTGATTGCCACCAACTTGGCTACAAAGCTTCTAAAAAAGTCAAAGTTTTGTATTTTAATCAGTAAATTGCATTTTTCGTAATTGTAACCAGATAAAATGATATAATCCATTTATTTTTTAAAAAATTAATAATCAAATAAGTGATATATTCAGCATTTTATAATTATTTTGACCAGTAAAGAATGTTTATTTTTAATTAAAAATATTGAATTCAAATCAGAAAATAAAATGGCTGTATATTAAATTTATTTTTATATGAATCTCTCAATTTTTAAAATAGAATGAAAACAATTTATTTATCTTTTATTTCCTGTTGCCAGAGAGAAGATTTATGGCCAAATAATTAAAATAAATACCAATTAATTTAGTCATGTTATAGTTACAGCATATATAAATATTAAATATTAAGTATAATCACGGTACATGATAAAAATTAAGATTATCATATTTATTTATCTATAATCTTATCTTAGAAAATAGTTTATCTAAGTCAAGACGTAACCAAAATGAACATTAAGGGCAGCAGCAAGTTGCCATGGCAGAAGGTACTTAAATACAGGCATATGTTCAAAGCGAAGGCTGCTATGCATAGGTGCATATTCAAAACAGTTGAACTATAAATACCCTTATCAAGCTCCTTCCCAAAATCATATATATCATCTTTGAAGCTATATATATACATGATAATGGCGAATAGATCTCTCAGCTCAGTTTTGGTGACTCTCTTCATCCTTGCCATGGTCATGTCTCCGAAAATTCCATGCCAGGCAGCTCGGTTGAATCATCGGGGTAAACAAATATTTCTTCACTACTCACTAACATTGCTAACTTGGTAAAAATAAAATATAATGTTGGTTAATTTTTGAAGATTGAAACATGGTAAATGTAACAAGAATTTATTTATTTTTAATCTGGAAGCAGATCTTCTTCAAACAACAACCAGGCCCCCGATTTGTCCAGCCTGTATGTGTTGCATTCCTCCACGGCTGGGTTCCTGCTGCCGCTGCTGTGCTGTTCCCATCCAAACCGAGTCCATCACTGGTTCTCCTTGAAGCTGTGCACCACAGTTTTTAATATATATATATATATATACAAATATAATGTGAATAAAAAAGGACAGCTTCTCTTTTGATCTTGATACACTGGTCCATCATGCATTGTTACATGTATTAATCCTTGACACAGTCTTTAATCAAATAAATATAGTGTTGTTATTAAAAATACCCTGATTCTAATCAAACTTTTCATTGTTTACTCCGTATTCGAAGGTTCAAACAATTTAACAACTTAATTACAGTTATATTCAAACCTCTAAATTAATATTTAGGATAATTTTGGTTAGGGTAATGAACAATGTGAAATGAAATATTACATTAAATAAATATATTCCAATTAGTATAAATGTTAATGAAAGATTAGACTCGAAAGTGGAACAATACCTAAAATGTAGATATCATTTAATAATCTAAAAGAAGAGTATTAATTTCATACAAGTCCACAATATCGGCTAATTGAAGAAAATTGCACCTTCTTTTTTTGGTCAAAATGATCACTAAAGCCCTCTATTAATGAAACCAGATTTTAAATTGTCCATATACTTTGAGCAACACTGTCTATGACCAGGAGAAAACTGAAGTCCCCCAATAAAAAGGGGGCAGAAAGAAAGAAAAACAATTCAGAAAAATTGGAAAATCATGCAACACATGGCATGAAGGAACCAAAACACGATCACATGTGCTTCATCTTTACCAGGAAAACATCTATAAATATGGCTAACGAGGTCTGCAATAACCAACCAACTGGGCCTTGTTGGAAAAGTCAACAAATGTGGGCTGGTGGGTTTCCACCTTCCTTCTTCAGCAATCTCACATCGGGAGAAAAATGAGAAGGAGGGGAGGGTTTTGATTATAAATTAAACTCCTCCCCTTAGGTTTAGATATCCCATTTCAAGTCTTCCAATTTGTAACTTGGTCTTATTTCTTTTCTCCTTGTAATATTTTATAAAAGAAATATTATAGTGGGTGTGTCCGAGGACGTAGGCAAAATTAGCCGAACCTCGTTAAAATTTCTGGTGTTCTTTTTTCTTGTTATTTATTTTTCTCCCCTATTTAATAGCTTTATTTTAGTTATATTTAGTTAGTTATTTTGCTATAAAGAATTAAGTTAATTCTGTCAAGACTCCTGGGTTTTCAGTGGGACCGCTTGTGACCCCTCCAGTGAATCTGGGAATTTTCTTATTTTAAGTTGGCATAATAATTTTCTAAATATAGTTGAAAATATTGTTATTGAATTTTGTTCGTTTCCCAACAGGCCTCTCTGTATCCCATCAAATACATACATTTTATACATTAAACTGATGGCTGCATCAAGATGGTCTATCGTTGTGGCTCTAATGTTCATTGCTTTGGTTCTCACTCCTCCTTGTCTTGCATCAGATCACAAGAGCAGTGGAGGTAATTAATTAAATATGTTAATCATGATATTTGAGTTGTATTTTATATCGTATGTGCCTAATTAATTTTATGTGTGGTTACATATAAATATGTATATGATAGCTATTGGCGGGCATTCTCGTGCTTCTGCTGTGCGTATTAATGGAAGAAAGGCTGCACCATGTCCTCTTTGTGTTTGCTGCAAACCTCCTCCAACTCCAACTTCATGTTGCAAATGCTGCGATTCTCCTGCTACCAATCATCGCTCCAAAAATGAGCCTCCATGAAACTGCCAAAAAGAAATGCTCCATATCCGCCATTATAATAAACAAATAATAAGTGTAATAAATAAAAAAATGGAGTAGGGTTCCAGTTGTTTAGCCTGGTCAGGTTAGCACAAGAAAAAGAGAGTTGAAAGAAGGGAATAATTGTCTCAGGACATCCTTCGTGGGTACCTTCATTCATGATTATAATATAGTATAATAGAAATAAATTTGATAATGTCTTTAAACTTAAGATCCGAGAACTTATATTGTTTCAGAATTTCTTTAGCCAAAAACAATTGTGAATCTAATTTATTATTTATAATTAAATTTATATTGATTTATTTATCATACAATAAAACTTAAATCATATTATAAAATAACCTATGAATCATATTTATAAGTAAGCTTATATGATAGATATGATTTATTCATCCATCTTAATATAATAATAAAATTATATCATTTTAATTTTATTTATTCAATATATCATATAAATTTTATCATTTCATGATAACTTATATAACATACAAATTAATATTATTAAATAAATTATAAAAAATTACTTATATTAAATTCAAATCAAATTTGAATTCAAATTTTTAATATAATAAAGATTTGATATTATATCTATAAATTAGCTATATATATAAATCCATATAATTGAAACATACCCTCGAACCTCAATTCCAATCACAAATGGCGATACAACATGTATTATACTTCCAATGTTATTCTATTTTTTTTATTAATGTGAACTTCAATTTCATGAAATGAAAAAATATATTTATATATATTGATTTCAGAGATAAAATATTTATTCGGCATATCAACTTGTACTATTATTTATTTAATTTTTCTATTAATTTAAATTCTTAAACTATTAATCTAACATTTTTCTAAATTGATAATTATAATCATTAAATTGAAGTTAAAAATCATTAATAAACACTCATTCTAACTTGTTATGTTTCTTAATTTATTATATAGCGTAATGATATGCTGTTATTAAATTTAGTTGTTATGCTGAAATCAGAGGCTTAAAAATTAATATATTCCTACTTTTTTATATAATAATAACTACATTAATATATAATATTGGCTCTCGTGAAAATATGTGAATATAATTACAAAATCAAACAAATTTAATTAAATTAATAATAATAAAAAAATCATCTTTTGAATTTACATGCATAAATTTACTTTATGTTGAAATATAACACTATTGATCATAAACATTTTAATATTATATTAAAAATTTAATTTATAAAATAAATTTAAAAAATAATTTTATATGCGGATAACAATAAATAATAAAGTGTTACATTAAAGTTCACCAATATTGTCTATGACTACGAGTTAATTAAAGTCCACCAAATTAAAAAGGAAAAAAGAAAAAGAATTAAGCAAAAATGGAAAATCACCCAACTTGTAACTTCATGCAACACATGGAATCATAACAGAGAAACGTTCACTTCATCTTTACAAGGAAGGAAAACCTCTATATATATGCTTAACGATGTCTCCTATTACCAACCAATTCTCTCCGTCTCATCAAATATATCCATTTTATACATTCAACTCATGGCTGCATCCAGATCGTCTATCATTGTTGCTCTAATGCTCATTGCTTTGGTTCTCACTCCTTGTCTTGCATCAGATCATCCCAGCAGTGGAGGTAATTAATAATATCCATTATATGTTATAATTATAGTATTAATTAGATATATTCATAATGATATTTGAGTTATATTTTCAATTATATATCTCTAATTAGGATGTAAATAAATTGAGTTGATTTGAATTTTGTTTGTTTAAGTTTGATTGATTTATAATCAAGTGAACTCAAGTTAAGTTTTTTAAAAAATTTTTGATGTATCACAAGCTTAATTAAATATTAAATGAATCTGATAAATACAAATTATCAAAATTATTAATAAAAATATTATATTCAATTAATACTTATGATTTTACATTAATAATTAAATTTAAAAAATATTTTTATATATTTATATAATTATAAATTTATAGATTATATATTAATGAACTTACTAGTTTAAATAAGTCAAACATTATCTAATTTAAACCCTTTATTTATTAAATAAATTTAAATAAAATTTTACCAAATTAAACTCCAAATAACTTATAAATAACTTAACTTATTTGAGACAACTTATTTGCAACAGTATATCTAATTTATCTAATGTTTGTATAATAATATAAAAATGTGGATGATAGCTATTGGCGGGCATTCTCGTGCTTCTGCTGTGCGTATTAATGGAAGAAAGGCTGCATCATGTCCTCTTTGTGATTGCTGCAAACCTCCTCCAACTCCAACTTCCTGCTGCAAATGCTGCGATTCTTCTGCTGCCAATCATCGCTCCAAAAATGGGTCGCCATAGAAATTGCCAGAAATCGCTTGTCTGCTGCATATGCTTTTGTGTTTTTTGAAATAAATATGTTGCCACTGAATAAAACTGTACCGATGTGACATGTATTTGGTGTTATACAAGCAAATAATAAATTCTACTGGGAAAGGCTTATAGCTTGAAAAATGAAGATCCAACACCATTTTCTACTCGACCGATGTTCTAGTCATTATGCGCCATGCTGCCGTGCAAATCATATTTTAATTCTTCAAATTATATTGATTGATGCATTTATAATGAAATCTAATCATAATTTTATGTGGATTAAAATGCAATTATTATATTATATTGAGAACCAAGAGGGTCACATCCTCAGTCTAAAACAAGAAAAGTTCACGTATCTATTAACTAAATTTCAAATTTATCAAACATAAAGTATTGGTCATTTCGTTACATATTGAATTACCTGATAACTCTAATTACCGTATTATATTAAACTAAATTATTTAATTAATTTATTCATATTATATATATATATTTATTTGCAATTTATGGAATCACAAAATGAACCAAATCTCAAATTAATAAACATGTGATTGTTTCTTGTCTACTTCTAAAAGATTTAGAGTACTAGTTAAATCATTCAGTATGTTAAATGGGTGTTGAAAGCTAAACTATTTAGAACTAATCAAGGGCTTGTTTCAGCAGCCTATAGTTGTTAAATAGATTATTAATTAACATTTTTAATAAATTTATATTTAGTTGTTAGTGTAAATATATAAAATCATCATTAAAAATATTTTTTTATTTTATTTGATTAAAAATTTATTATATAATAAATATTTATCTCATTAATAAATTGAAATTAATTAAATATAAATAAGACCTAATAATTCTTTAGATGATAAAAATAAACTTTTAATAGACTTTATAGAAGGAGCAAAAAAAAAGTAATTTTTAAAAAATCCTAGATTTTATTTTATTTTGATTAAGAATGTTTTAAGTTATGTTTAATATTTTGATTTAATCAAAATATTTTGATTTTATTTTATATTATTTAATAACATCTTAAATATATTAAAATTTAAAGAGTGTTAAATGAAAAATTATTGTTTAACTTTTAGAGGTCAAACACTTTAGCTTTAATTAATGATATAAATAATTAAACATGGATAATTATTAGATAACAAATAAATATTACTAAAATAATTAATAACTACTAAAATTATTAATCATTATTATAATTATTAATTTTATAAACTTTTTAATATTTATTAATTTATCTCAAATTAGCTAAACTCTTATGATGGGTAGAAATTGAAAAGGCTACAGAGTGGTGGGTGGCTGAATTACTTAAAAAAAATTACCAGGAAAAGCTAACAAAAAGCCCAAAAATTTTATATGAAAAGGTGAAGAGAAAAGGGAAGAAAGCTGTGGAAATGGTGTAGAAGTTAATGGCAAATGCCAAACAAAACAATATATATTTAGTTGACACTTAATTAGTTTCAAACGCAAACAACACATGGCATTACCCAACATGTGTAAACCACTTCACTATTTTCCCTAACCACCAACAAACTAATTTACATCCTCCCTCCTGATAATAACCAATGCCTCAAGAAAATGAAGAAAGAAACAACCTATCATGTTATGATAAAAGTAATGCTATTTATGATTGAATTAAATTGAAAAAAAATTATTACTTAATATCATATATTCTTTATTATCTAAAATGATTATACGTATTTAATATATTTATGAAATTGAATTAAAATTCTTTTATATTTACATAAATATGAATCATTTTAATTTAAAATGCAAGAAAAATCAATTATTCATTTCTTTTAATTATATATGTGAAAAAGAACTTGTATCTCTTGACATAGATTTCTCATATGCATGCATAGCTGCTTCTTGTACGGTTTGCCCACAAAATTCAGTTTATTTAGGTTCTCCGGACTTTATATTTTTTAGAATCCAGTATAAATCTTAAAATGACTCTTTTATATTTTCCAAGCTATTCAAAATCATTAATGACTTTGATGTTTATTTTATATTGGAATTTAGTGTTGAAAACAGTTATGTTCATAACAGTTTAATACTATTCAATTAATAATTTTTTATTCAATTACAAATGATTTTAAAATAATGTCTTTTATGATTACAAAATAAAATATGATTTTCTTCTGAATATTTCACAAGGTATATTATCATTATTTACAGCATATAATTTTCATATATTAAGTTAAAAATCATAAAAGATTCAGGTTTCTCTATTATATAAGTTTGATATATGAATTGAAGATGATTTTCATATATTTATTATTAAAAATAAATTCTTGAGAATATATGATATATAAAAAATTATCTTCTCACATGTAGTTTGATCCAAATTTAAGATATATTTATATTGTTTATCTCAAGATTTTTGATTAATCATATGATAAATACATTAATTTTGAATGATCATGCTTTAGGTGTGAAATTAATATCAAATGGCAGATTCAGAAAAGTCATTAAGTTTTTAAAACAATCTGCGACGCGTGACGATCCTTTTCCACGAAAGTTCTTAAAAGGAAACTAGCAATAATGTACATTTTGTCGATTTAGAAAGAGATGTTAAGAATATTATTATTGGGAGCTTGCGGGCATCGTAAATAAATATTAGCACATAGCGTAAGTTGACGGGTGGAACGACTTGGGTCGTGCCTGGAGCACAAGTTCCACAAGCTGGCCCAAGCTCACGCTATCATCAACATCTTCTGGAGATTGTTCTTTCCATAGAATTAATGCAGTTATATTCTTCATGAGAGTTTGATTTTTTTTCTGAAGCAGCCTGGCAACAGATTTAAATGAAGCATTGAACGCTGGACCAGAAAGACATGTGTCGCAGGGCTAAATGAAACTTCTTAACATGAAAAATTCATTGATGTTTCAGATTCATGAGTAATTAAATTAAAACAGATCTGCTTAATAGAATTAATATTTATTTTCTTATTTGGTCTACTTTTCTTTAAGAAAGTAATTGGTTCAGAAAAATATCTTGACTTCATATATATAAATCATAGAGAAATGCTTAATTTTTTTTAAAAAAAAAACTCTGAAATGTTTGATGTCTATATATTTTACTATCAATAACTAAAAGGATAATATAATCATTTAATTTATAATTAATTTAATCATCCTAATTATTGTGAATCATAAGTTTAAATTATGATCAAAATGTGAAGAAAATTATTATTAACTTTAATTTTGTATTGCATCAATTTATTATATTCATATTTGTTTTTTGATTTCAGTTTATTTTGGGAATTTCTTTTACCTCTTTTACATCATTCAATTTAAATTTAATTCAATTATTGAATCAATTGTAATGGATATAATTAATTTTAAATTTGTTAATAAAATTCTATGATTTATAAAAAAGCAAAAATTGGATAAGCATATTGTGGAGAGGAAAGGGTTTCTTGAATAAGCATTTAATGAAGCAAAATTTGAGGCAAGAACTAGCTGTGTGTTACGATTTCTCCAATGAGCATGCAACGACTTGTTCCAATAAAACCAATCATTTCCCTTTCATAATTCCCTAACTAGTCTGTCATTACACTCTTGACTGACCGACTCACTACTCCCCAACAATATATGTCTGTCATTAATACATATCTGTCATTAGACTCTTGACTGACTGACTCATTATTGCTCGCCAACGTGTGTGTATGTGATCGATTAAATTTTTAAAACTTAAATTTTACACATGATTATATATAAAAATTTGAATTTATTATAGTAAATATGGGTAAGATATATTTACCATAATTATTCATTGAAATAACTTTGATTTGATAATAATGATACATGATAAATTTAAAATATCAAATATATTACTATGATACTTTTTTAAATATATATATTTTTATTTAAAAGTATTGTTAGATCTATGATTTTGATGTATGTGATTTGATTTATTCAATTTAAATTATTTACAATTTAAAATGACTTTTCTTGATTTGATACAGACATACCGTTTGTGTTTGTTGTGTACCAAGTTAGTTTTATTTTTGGTACGGGCATACCAATAGATGGTACGATCGTACCGTTGCTTTCAAAAAATTTGTTTATCAGTAACCTTGTTTCGATACGGGCGTACCAATGTATGGTATGACCGTACAGTTGCTCGTAGGAATTTTGTTTATCAGTAATGTTAGTTTGGTATGAGCATACCAACGTTTAGTACGGGCATACCTAACTTATCGCGTTTTGTTTGAATTAATGTGTTTGAATCGGTATGGGCATATGAAAATTATTGTCTATTCAATTTATAACGGCTAGTTTTGTAGAGAAAAACATCCTTTGAACTTTAATCTTCAATTACAAGTAAGTCTACTTGTTGTATTATGATTCTAGCATTGTAAACTCTCTTTGTAATAGTGAGTTGATGTAAGATTAATGCTTGAACATCAAATTGTATTTGAGAGTTTAATTGTTGCGAGATTATAATTATTGTAAAGATTTGAGTGAACCTGAAAACACTAGGGTTAGGATTCAATTGAGGAATCATTTGTTATATTGATTGTGATTGTGATTAGTGAAACCCTAATTGGAATATTTAGGAGAAGTGGACATAGATAAGAGTTAGTGCCGAACCACTATAAATTGTATACGTGTTGTCATACTTCCGCAAGGATTTCAAGTGTTTATATTTTATGAATAAAAAATAAATATACATCAATATAATAACATTTATTAAATATTCAAATAAATTGTTGTGAATAATGGATACTTGTAGGTATACCCAAACTCATTAAGGTTTTAATGAATTTATAAAAATTTAAACTGTTAACACATTGACTATGATATCAATAATATGTATTATATTTAGATTTGAGCATAGTATTGTAATTTTAATCTATTGATTTTTCCCCTTGGAATATTACACCAAATATAATATTTTGATTTAATATGAATTCTATCAAAATTATTAAATTTTTATATCTTACTGATATTTGAAAATTTTAAACTTTATAACTAAATTAATTTTAAATTAAATTAAAAATTTTAATTAAAAATGATAAATAAAATATTTATATCATAAAACTTGATCAATGATGTAAATATAAAATTTATTAAGCTAATAAAAACTTAAAAATATATCATTTATAAGTTAAAGATATTTTCAAACATGAAATTTAAATGTTAAATTATTAAATAATTTAAAATTAATAGAAATTAAAGTGACTTTGAACCACAATAAAAATACAAAATCATAATTTAATTCAATGGTAAATTCAAAATCATAACTATAACATACAGACATAAATATATCAAATACAATTCCAGAAATATATCATATGTGTTTATACATAG
Organism: Dalechampia spathulata; assembly: GCA_948192965.1. Lineage (NCBI taxonomy): Eukaryota > Viridiplantae > Streptophyta > Magnoliopsida > Malpighiales > Euphorbiaceae > Dalechampia > Dalechampia spathulata. Next base: position 34,987 of record CANYBF010990524.1, on the reverse strand, counting down.
ACACACACCTTGAGATACCTTGACCACTTATCACTCACTAGTTGGACAACCTCAACTATTCCATAATAGATAAGCATGTACACTCGACAGCTGCTGCTGTTCGTTACCGAAATATGCCTAGTCTGTATCATTCCGCTCTCTGCTACTGTAGGAAACATCGTTAATTATCAGGCCATGAGCAGAAATCTTGCCCCTATTAACGCAGGTAATTTCTGCAAGTTAGCTTTTCGATATGATATATACTTATGCTTCAGTTTTAGTTTGTGCTTTAAGAGAAGCGTGATCCCAAATGGTATTTTTGAATAACGAAACTGCAGGTTTTATAAGTATTGACTGCGGGGTGGATCAAGATTACGTGGACAAGGAATCTGGAATATTTTACCGGTCCGACAGTGATTTCATTAGCACCGGAGAGAACCGGCAGATATCACCCGAGTATGATGATGAAATTCCTTATTTTCGACGTATATTGCAGACTGTCAGGTACTTCCCACAAGGCAGAAAAAATTGTTACGCTTTGCGGCCTGAGTATGGCAAAAACCGTAGTTACTTCATCAGAGCTTATTTTAAATATGGAAACTACGATGGAAAGAATCAAATTCCAAACTTCGAAATGTATTTCGGCGTTAATTTTTGGTCACTGCTGCAACCTCTAAGAAATGCATCGGCTCCACAATTGTTGGAGATGGTTCATTTTGCTTTGACTGATACCATATATGTTTGCCTCGTTAATACTGGTTTTGGAGCACCTTTCGTTTCGGGAATTGAACTCCGGCCTTTGAACAAGTTGGGTTATAGAAATGAATCCAGACCCTCTCTTACCCTCTTGCTAGTTGATGTGGGAAAACCGCAGGAGATTCTGGTCAGGTAAATACTGCCAAGTTACATGGTCATATTTTTTGCAGGCATGTTTTGATTTCTTTTCCTCCCGAGCAAGATATTTTTCCGTTATACTTTTACAGTACAGTATCGAACAGGAAGGAACTCTTCCAATTTGCAATAGGGCTAGAAAGCAGACTTAAGAATGTCTAGAAACTTCAGCAGTGCACTTAGCTAATTTCGGGTTTGGAAAGGGGAGAGAGGCAAGTCATAGATTGGTAAGATGCCCTAATAATTTCGGGTTTTAGGTTGTTAAGCTTATCGAAGCAGTAAGTAGGCTGCAGATGATGAGTTTATTGTAGAAAAGGAGGCAGCTCACATTTATAGCTATAGAGAGGCATTTATTGAGGAAGGATCCATTGAAGGTATACCTGTGCTCTGGAAGCCAGGGCTGGAGCCCCAACCCGAGGGCTAGTTCCGTCAAGCCTATGAAGGCCGTCGGTCCCAGACGGCCTCAATGGTTTTTTTCTTTCAGAGCAAACAGAGTGTGGTTAAGAAGAGTATTTGTCAACTAGTGTACAAAATATTTCATTCGGGACCGTTCCGGGGAGGTTGATAAGACACTTTTGATTGATTCTTAAGCTTGATAACCCAGAATTTTTTAATGGTATATGAAGTCTTTCATGTTTTTGTTTAATCCCAATTAACTTGATTCATAAAGATGTGATTACATATAATTTTTAACAATTATATTTATTTTGAATTGAACATTCAAAACTTTATCATTTTTAGATACAAGGATGATGTGAATGATCGTGCCTGGCTGACGTTCAGTCCTCCTGGTTGCATTTCAATAAACACAACAGAAGAGATTGAGGTGGGGAGTAGCGATTCTTTTAAAATACCCATGGAAGTATGGAGGACTGCAGCCCAACCGCAAAGTCCCCTCAGGTCCATAGACATCCCACCGAATGGATATCCATATGTTGAAGAATATTATGTGTGTTTTCACTTCGCAGAATTGACACTAATTCCACATGGCCAACTCCGAGAATTCACTATCATTCTTAACGGCATTACCTATGGACCTTACATTCTTCAATACTTGAAGGCCTTTAGCATTTGTCCACATACATCAATTCTTGGATTGTCTCAAATCTCCATCAATGCAACCAAGCGATCTCACCTTCCACCAATCCTCAACGCCTTGGAGATTTTCGGGATGATGCCGTTGCCCGATTCTCCCACCAACATAAATGATGGTAAGCACGGTAAATTATTTTGGATGATTTATAATTTCGAACAACAATTTCTCTGAAAATCCAATGAGCTTAGCGATACAAATTAGTCGTGAATTACGTTTCCTGATGATTATGATTCTAACCTTGTCTATTTATTCATTTATTTATGCTTTTTGTTGTGTGAGAACGTAGCCGAGGCTATAACGGGCATCGTTCAATCATACAACATAAAAAGATACGAATGGCAAGGTGACCCATGTTTGCCAAGAGGTTTTACATGGGATGGCTTGAGCTGCAGCTATGACAGCACTCCCCCCAGGATTCTGTCTCTGTGAGTGCTCCATTTTCCACTTTCCACATATTTTATCTGACTGGTGCTCATGATTTTGTTTCGATATTCATTTGTCAAACCTAAACCACAACTATAGTGATCCTGATATTACATCAAGGAAACTAATGCAGTGTTTCTTTACGGTTGATTATGTATAAAATAGGTTACGTTGGACCAGCTACGCAACATAATTACTGATTCGTCTATAATTTGACTACAAAGTATATTTTACGATTTACCTTGTCTAACACGGGGAATGCTAATTATGAACAGGAATTTCAGTTCATATAGCTTAAAAGGGAAGATTTCATCGTGGTTCTCCAACCTTACAGCGCTGGGGTCCTTGTAAGGAAAATCTATTAATACATCAGTGCTAAGATCCGCACTTGTATAATACCAAAATGTCTAATTATCAATTAATTTATTTTCCATCAGAGATTTATCGTATAATGAACTGACTGGAACTGTGCCAGATTTCTTAGCCCACCTCCCAAATTTAACTATGCTGTAAGTTGGTTTTTGAGCTTGGCTTTTTAATTTTCCATGAAAAATTTCAGCCTACTGTACTCAGGTTATTTACGTCATTTCAGAAATTTAACTGGAAACAAGCTTTCAGGCTCAGTTCCGCAGTCTCTTGTAGAAAAATCTAACAATGGGGATTTGCAACTAAGGTTTGTTCTTCGATCTCCTTCAATTCCAACATCCATTTGTCTATTTTAGCTTGTTTGAAGCTTCTGATGAGAGTTCCTTGCATGCTTTATACCAGCTTAGCTGGAAATCCAAATTTATGCCTGACAGCGTATTCCTGTAAAAAAAGAAAGCGTAGTTTGCTTCTTCCAATCACTGTATCAGTCATAACTATATTGGCGATTCTCCTCTTTAGTTGCACAGTTATCTATTTTAGATTGCAACGACAAAGAGGTAACTTCAACTTATTTCTACCAGGAACCCTTTTCCCTTTTTATTTTCCGTCGATATATACCTCTACATTCCATTTATTTGATGATTTAACAGCAAAAACACGGTCCAAGAAGGAAGGTTCATCAGTGATATCAAAGAATTGGTCTGTTAATTGGTCAGAAATTGTTAGTATTACTGATAACTTCAGAACCATCATCGGAGAAGGAGGGTTTGGAAAAGTTTATCTTGGGACTTTGAAGGATAATACTCAGGTTGCGGTTAAGCTGCTATCTCAAAAGTCAAGGCAAGGTTTCAAGGAATTCAAGTCGGAGGTCAGATAACCCAACAACTGCAACATTTGCTTAATTGAACTGTTTATATTTCCTCAATTAATTTGCACTATAAAATGGATTGGCTGATTGAAAATGCAGGCACAACTCTTGATGGTTGTTCATCACAGAAATTTGGTTTCTCTCGTTGGCTACTGTGATGATCGTCACAACAAGGCCCTTATTTATGAGTACATGTCTAATGGAAACTTGAGACAGCATTTATCTGGTAACAACCAAACATCTACACTTTATGGTTTCAACTGTACTTTCATGGACAATTCCCTTGTCAACTGAACCAGAACATAACTATATTTTTGGTTGCAGAGACAAGTGGAAGTATTTTGAATTGGAATGAGAGACTTCAAATTGCAGTAGACTCAGCATATGGTTCTTGGGCTAACCTCTATGACCATGATTTTCTTTTCTTCTTTTAGTTGATGATTTGATTTATCTCTATATTAATGAAGGCTTAAAATGGAGGTGCAGGATTGGATTATCTCCACAATGGTTGCAAGCCACCAATAGTCCACAGAGATTTGAAGACATCAAACATTTTACTGAATGAAAAACTGCAAGCAAAAATTTCTGATTTTGGACTATCTAGAGCCTTTGAGAATGAGAGTAATTCACATATAACAACTCGGCCTGCAGGCACAATTGGTTATATGGATCCTGAGTAAGTGTTTCTTCTTGTAATAATGATCCCAACCTCCATGGCTATTTCCTTGTGAATGATTAGTGGGGTTTGGTCTATTAGGGCTCAAGCGTCAGGAAACTTTAACAAGAAAAGTGATGTGTACAGCTTTGGGATTAGTCTGCTGGAGCTAATAACAGGTCATCCTGCAATAAAAAGAAACGAGTCAGGAGATGTCGTCCCCATACAACAATGGGTTGCGCCCATAATTGAAAGAGGTGATATTAGGAGCATCGTGGATCCAAGGCTACAGGGAGCCTTTGACGACAATTCAGCTTGGAAAACAGTAGAAATAGCCATGTCTTGTTTGGAAAATCCTGCAACAGAAAGGCCAGATATGAGTGACGTATTGGTGGAACTTAAGGAATGTTGGGGTATAACTTCAAATACTTCAGTTGAAAAGAGATCTTATGCAATGGATTCTGACATGGTTCCAAGTCCAAGATAAATAGAATGCAAATATTGGTAAGAGTATTTCTAAATTTCTGGTTAGATTCTGTTGGTAATTATGTTTTTAGTCTGTAAAATCTTCAAATTTCAGTCAAATAAGATGTGGACTTAATTTATATTTTTGATTACCTTTTTGACACCTAGAAAATATATCTACCAAGAAATGCAAAAGACTTATATATTAAACAAATCATTTCATTTCAGATATTATTAATTAGTCTTATTAAATAAATGTTATAAAGGTATTTATTTTAAATATGAATCATATTTAATTTGAATATTTTTGATATAATTAAAATTTTATCTCTAAAATCAATTCCAGTTATTAATTATGAGTTTAGAAATGACAAAAAAATAAAACGGTGTTATCATTATTATTATTAATACAGCAAGAAGTGGCGGGTTTATAATACCAAATGACACTGTACTTAGGTCGGTTTCCAAAATGGTCACTGATTTTCAATTTTTTTCTTTTCAGTATCTGAACTTCAATTTTTTTTCATCAGCATGTTTTCTGCCACGTAAATATATACGTGGCAGAATATTCCTTGAATATTCCCTTGTATTGCCACATGGACGGTTGCCATGTCATCATTCATGCTGACGTGTAATCCTACATGGTAATGCAATTGACGTGGCAAACATCCATGTATGCAACCATCCACGTGTCAACCGTCCACGTGGCAACTGTCCACGTGGCAACTGTCCACGTGGCAATGGAAGGGAATATTCGAGGAATATTCTACCACATATATAATTAACATGGCAGAAAACCTCTTAATGAAAAAAAATTGAAGTTCAGGTACTGAAAAGAAAAAAATTGAAAATCAGTGACCATTTTGGAAACCGACCTAAATACAGTGTCATTTGGTATTATAAACCCCAACATCAACTCAAGCAATAGGCTTAATTAAGATTATACAAAAAGTGATGCTTTAAAGGAAGAAGGCATTAGGAGGTTTGGGCTCTACAAAGATTTCTTACAAGAGTACTTCATTACCCACCTTAAACATCTGTTTTCATCCAAAATATTATTATTTTATTATTATTGGTTTTACTTGATTTAAATAAATTACCAATCTTTACGTCACTGGAATTAATATTCTTATTTTTTATTATATTAATCTTTATGGGCATATATATTTTTCCTTCTCTATTGATGTATTTCTATATACTCGATCCAAGAGCAGCTGCAACAAGAAATGAGAAGGGAGGTGGATTAGCTCGAATAGTCATCTTCTCATGGTACATGCATGATTTCAACATGCAGTATTGCCACACGTTGATTGAAGTATTATTGGATTATCTTCTAACTAACTATATCAAATTCAAACCATAACAATATTATAAAACCCATTTCACTAATAATAGCATAATATAATCATAAAGAACATTCGAAATTATAATTTAGATTCTAAAACAACATGAAAATATACGTAAAGAGTCTCCTTCAAAGATAAAATCTTAATAAATCAAACAGATAAAAAGAAATGCTAAAATTAAAGAAGAGAAGAAGATGATAGAATAATTACAAAGCCAACAGTATGATTGCGATATCTGAAAGGCATGGAAGAGCTGAATGGAGTTAAAATGTTAAAATAGTAGGAAAAGATACACGTACTGAATAGGGAGAGGAGGAGCAGGAGGAGGAGCAGCAGCAGCAGCAGCACCCACTTAATGGAAAAGGCTCCAACACTAAGAATGATTAGCATGAGATAATTAATGTGATTAACTTGTTCATTTAGTTCTTGATTAATCCCACCATATAAAGACAAAGATTTTGCACCCCTATTCACTCCACATTCATCATGCTTTCCCCTTTTGTTTCTTTTTCACTCTTTTGTTTTTTTTCTAAAAAACAAATAATTTGATTTCATAGTATATATAAATTTTAAAAATTAATAAGTTTGTTCATATTATTTATATTTGATTGAGTGATTTTTATTGATATTTATAAACTTATGTTAATAAATAAATGATATTATTACTATTTAGTTATTAATTGCTCTTCTAAAAAGAAAATAAAATTATTTTTGTGAAACAAATGAAGTAATTTTTTTTTTTACTGTAAAATTACTTATGTTTGAGTTTCATTTCTTACATTTGGTAAAAATAATTTATCTACAAACATTCAAGGAATAATTATGGAAATGATAAATTCTACCTTATGTTTTATAATAATATCAAATATTTTTTTAAAATTTTATAAAAATAATAATTTTTTTATATTTGTAAAAATAATGAATTTTTACCTTTAGAGCAATATTTTATAAAATTTTTAAAATATATTATCTTTAAAAAAATAAAATTTATTTTTCATAATTTTTGAATAAAGTTAAAGAAAACTCAATATTCAAAACTTTAAGATATTGCTAGTTAATAGTTATAGTGATTAACTATTTTGATGATTGTTAGTTGTTTTAGATACAAATGGATAGTATTTAATTATTTATATATTGATCTAATAATATAATATTGAAATTAGTTAATTGATAAAAATTAGAAAATTAACCAATCATATAATAAACAACATATTTAGGTATTATACACGATAATTGAAGAAAAACTCATGCATAGTCAACCTCTACATATCATTTAGATATGGTATTGTGTGATTAAAAATATTGATATATTTGAAAGATTGAAATGGGATTATGAAGAATTAGGAGGTGGTAATGAATAATAATAAAATAATAGGAAAAAGTATAAATGTATGGGGTGGAGACATGTTGATTTGGTGTTCACCATATGATGTGCATAATGATATAGTTTGATTTGCCATCCATATGGACAACACCCCCTTGTTTTTGTATTTGTATTAGCAAAGCAAACCATTATTAATCCCTCCTCCTCTCACTCCATCCCATACTCCCCTTTTATCATATGCTTTTTCATTTTCATAAACATTATTCTATAATTAATATTATATACTTTAGTACAGTATAGCTCAAGTTATAATAATAATAATAATAATAATAATAATAATAATAATAATAATAATAATAATGGAAATTGGTCAACCCATTCAACCAATCTCTCTTTGTTGTGTTTCCAAAAATTAAACCCACACTTCAAAAATAGACGCAAAAAAAAAAAAGAATTAAAGAAAATTTAATTTAAAAAAGAGGAATAATTGCTGTCGTTTGATTGGTTGATGGTGCTGAAAGTCAAAGCATCCAAGGAGCCGCATTAGTTGACTGTTTAAGCAGTTAATAGCAAAAAAAAAAAAATCATTTTCTACCGAATTGGATGCCATCATTCAATTCTATAATATTTTAATTATTCAAAAATATATTATACCTACAATTTAACATAACAATTAGATGTACAAATCAGATGAGTTGCTGAAAATTATTTAGAATCCAGATTTAATAAAAATTTATTTAATAAATAAATTAAATTTAAATTAAATAATATTAAATTTATTTATCCATTTGAAAAAGATATGAGTTAACTTATTAATTTACATAGAAATAATTTAATTATATATATATATAATTTATAAATTTATAATTATATAAATTTATAAAATATTTTTTAATTTAAATATCAATATGAAATCATTAATATTCTTGAAATATTTTACTTTTATTAGTACTATTTTTATTTTTTAATTAAATAATAAATAATTTTGAAGTTATTCATTTAATAACATTTTGTAATTATAAGATTGGAGAGTTTCATATTTAGTTAAATTAATACAAGTCAATTATATAAATATAGTTAAATTATTATTATGTAACGATCAAATTTGCATAATAAAATCAATACAAGTGAATTAGATTATGATATTTTAAATATTTAAATATCATGATTAAATTATATTAATAAAATATGTATTAATTATCTCTAAGTGGATGGTTAAATATTACAAGTGTTTGGATGAATTGAATGTGTTGTAATAATAAGTTAAATACATTTTGTAATATTAATTAATTAGATTGATAAATTAATAATGAATGATGTTGGTTTATAAAATCATATATATAGAAATAATGAAAGCATAATTAAGGAGTTGAATTGTTGATAATAGAGAATGAAGTAGTGAAGTGGATGTGAACATTTTAGAAATAGAGAGACGAATGATAAACATTAACAAGCAAATCCACCCACACCCACACATTCCTTTCTCCCTTTTGCTTTTAACAAATACTCCAAAAGCAAAGGATCTTATTCTCATCTTTATTACCATCCAACTTACCCTATTTTCTTACTTCTTCATAATTTCTTATGCCACGTCACCCATTATTGCCAACCTGGCACTTCTTCCGCCCTCTCCCTGCCTTTGTGTGCTACCCTTCTTCCCATTATTATTTTAATAAAATATTATCAATTAAACACAATCATTTCACTTCAAAATATTTAGTATTTTATTTTATTCTAAATAACTAATACAATTCCATTATTAGTATAATCATTAATTTTATGAAATGAAATTTAATAAATATTATTATTATTATTAATTATTTATAGCATGAATTATAAAATCTAATTAAAATGAATATATAATATGATGATATTAATTATTTATAATCTTACACGGAGGAGGGAATTAATTTAAGAATTTCTCTCCTATAAGAGCATGTGCGAAGAAAGACGAAACGAGGTACTCTCTCTCTCTCCCTTTCTCTTTCTCTCTCTATCTTTCTGAGGCTTTCTCTCAATCATCGCCTCTCTTCTTCCTTCTTCATAGGCGTGGGTTTTGGCTTTCATTGCCTCATCTTTCTCGCTCTGAGCCATATCAAACCCATCAATGGACATGTCTGCTTTGTTTGCTTTACTTGCTTTCTCTTTTATACAGTGAGTGAGTGAGAGAGCAAAAAGACCAGAGTTGCAGTCTGTTTAGTTTCTCTTTCACGTATATAAACCATCATCATTGTTCATTCCACTAATCTCTCTTGAAACCAGCTGTTTTTTCTTCTCTTTTACAGAAAAAAAAAAGTTATAACAGTGAGAACTGCTACTTCAAGCAGACAACAAAATCATTCTTAACTCACTGTTTGATATTCTTTCTTGTCTTGTCCTTGTTCCAAGAGAGCAATCTTTTCTATAAAGGGATACATATGGATCGGTATCTCCATCATCAGCGAGATAACCCATCTTTCTCTTCTACTCTTCTTGATGCAATTTATCGTTCGATTGACGAATCTGACGGTTGTAAAGGAGGCGGAGGAGGAGAAGATATGGTTTTTTGCAGAGAATCTGCGAGGAAGAAGCATGGCAATGGTTTCAAAGATGAAGGCAAAGAAGGAAGAATGACAAGTTTGAAGAAAGCTTGCATGATTGAGAAATGGATGGAGGAGAAAGTTTGCTATGAAAAAGTTGCTGTTCGGAGAAAATCCATGGCGGATTTTGACAGCAAAATGACTCGAAAAGATTTCAATCGTCCAGAGTTGCTTAATTCAAGTTCTAGTTCTTCAGAATCAAGTTGTGGTAGTGGGTTTTCTTCTTCAGAATCTGAATCCGTCAATTATGGTCTTAGTTCAAAATCATCGTCAACTAACTACACCATGCAAAGGCCTAAGCCAATTCGAACTAGTGTTACTTCTGCTCGGCCAGCTGATCATGAAATCGGTAGGTACAATCATTACAATCATCATGACAGAAATTACCCATCATCACAAAAGCCTAATAAGCACGAACCAACAGGCAGTTTTGTGAAAACCAAATCAAGAGCCTTAAAAATTTATGGAGATCTGAAGAAAGTGAAGCAGCCAATTTCCCCAGGTGGCCGTCTGGCAAGCTTTCTGAACTCTCTTTTCACTGCTGGAAATGCAAAGAAAGCAAAGATTTCTTCACCATCAGGTTACGAAGAGAGGAAATTGAAGTCAGAGCAAACATCAACGTGTTCTTCAGCTTCTTCATTCTCAAGGTCTTGCTTAAGCAAGACTCCTTCCACCAGAGGAAATGGAACAAAAAGATCAGTAACGTTTTTTCCAGTCAGCGTGATCGTCGACGAGGATTCTCGGCCTTGCGGGCATAAAAGTCTCTACGGAAATGAAGAGAAAACTACAACTGCTTTAATGACAATCACCACAACAAGAAATTCCACCAACGAAGAGCTAAAGTACCATATAATGAAAGAAAGCCGCAGAGTTGAGGAAGTTGCAAGAGATCTTTTAAAGAACTACCAGAAGAAAAAACAACAAGAGTTTGATCTTTGCAATGACAATTACATAGAAAACCAAGAAGACGAAGAAGATGCAGAAAGTTACACAAGTTCTGATTTGTTCGAACTAGACAATCTTTCTGCTATCGGGATCGAAAGGTACCGAGAAGAGTTGCCTGTGTATGAAACCACTCATCTTGATACTAATCGAGCCATTGCTAATGGTTTAATCCTGTAATAATATTCCATCCAAGAACAAGAACCAAAAAAAAAAAAGAAATTTGAGTAAAATTTAAATTATAGCCTTGTTTTTTTTTTGAATTAATGAATGGTGTGGGGGTTTACATCAGAGAATAAGATTTATCGTCTTTTCTTTGTTTAATATTATTATTGATTTTTTCCTTAACTTTGCTTTTTAATCATATGTTTGAATAGATATTACCCATCTTTATTAGCTTTGTGTTCCTTCGTTTCTTTTTATATTATAAAAGAAAATTCACACGCAGACAGATCTTCTTGCAGCATGGATATAGATCGGGCAAGATCTTCATCACATATACGCATTCAAAACAATATTTAATACATAAATTTTTAAGTTCCTGATGATGTAATAATTCATTCGATTCTACAATAGAGGAAGAGGGAACTCAGATTCTGCAACCGTGTTCATACGACAGATGTAGACGAGGAGGTTAAAGCAAAGGCAGATTTTCTACCATATTTTCCATGGCAAGAGGGAAAGAAATAACTTTTCCTTTTATTCTTTTCTTTCACCTCTTTGTTTATCTTGGCCCAAAAAAAAAATCATAAAATTTTGATATATTAAAAGTTAGAAATATAAATAGAGAAAAGGAAGAAGACAAAAATTGAAGATAGAGGAAATAATTAAAATGCAATTTTTATGGGGAGATTATTACAGTAATGGAGAAGTGGGCATGGATAATGTAAGAGAGAGCGAGACAAGAAAAAAGGAAAGAAAGAAAGGTTAGTGATTTGGTTTACGTTAATTGAAGTTATTAGGCTCTAAGAAAGAAAAAGAAAAAAAAAAACAAAAGTAGAATGAAAAATATTGAAATGTGTGATTAAAGTGATGTATTGGCAGAATGTAAATAATTTAGTGGAAATGGGACTGTGTTAGGATGATGGGTGATAAAAACTCAGAAATTAAATAAGAAAATAAAAAAAAAAATGGAGGAGGTAGTGGGAAAGAAAAGGAAGAAGAAGATAGAAGCATGGTCCCTAAAGATGTAGACAAAGGGATCTATACTTTGATCCTCTATAACCTTCATGTCAAATTTGGTTGGCTTCTAACCCTATTACCATCCCCCCTCCCCCTCTCTTAAAGTTTTTCCCTTTCTCTCTCTTTCAATTTACCCTAATTTTTATACCTACATGGGTATGGCTATGGCTGTGTTTTAATTTAATTTTTTATTCAATTCCATTTCTTTGATTCCATAGATTCTAATTAGAAGTTATGTTCATCAGACCATAATTATTTTCTTTTAATATTGTAAAAATATATCATAATTTAAATCTTGAACTTGTATAAGATAAGAGTGATTAAGCAACCATATTATTATAATCTATTTTTAACATATTATTTATATATATATATATATATATATATATATATATAATTTTATTTTTAGTACATATATATGTATATACATACTCGCCTCAATCTTATAGTATTTAGTCGTAATTTTTCTTTAATTACTGATAAGCGGTGGATTAGTGTTGCCAATGATCGACTTATATATATATATATATATATATATATATATATATATATATATATAATTGTCAGAAAATACAGATTTTATTCTAAAAACATTAATTATAGATTTAAAGTTGCATGCAACTTCAAAATATAGAGTTCTTCGTCAAATTAATAATGAGCTAAGTTCCATGAGAATTTTAAAAAGCCAGAAAACTAAATAATAATAATAATAATAATAATAATAATAAAAGGCAAAACCTTGCCACTAGAGAGACGAATACATTAATTAAAAGTATATGTGGGGAATATATTTCCAAATTTTTATTAAATTTAAGTGAGTTATTATTTGTTTTATGATTATTTTTTATTTTAAAATACACTTTAAAAATATTTTAATTTGGTTAATTGGTTTTTACAAACACTTTCTCTTAAATATGAATATTTTTTTTTTCAAGGAAGTCGATTTTATTTTCCAAAGTTATATATATATACACACACACACCACTTTACATAAAAATGAAATTTATCAAAATTTAAAAATTGATCAATAATTTAAATTAAGGATAGATTTTAATAAAAATTTAAGAATGATAATAATAAGTAATTGAATTTAGTACTTTCTTATAAAAAAAAGTACTGATAATAAAGATATAATAATAGGAGAAAAATAAAATTGTTTGGAATACTTATAACGTTAGAAGCATCTCTTACTTTTCTTAAGTGTAAAAGAAAAATATCTTTCAATATATTTTATTTTTTTTTATTGAGCTTATTGTTTGGAAACATTATTAGAAAAAAATATATAAAAATTTTTTTAAAAAATCAAACATTTATAAAATATTTTAATAAAACGGAAGCTTATATTTAAGTCTCAAGTCCAAGGCACTCGAATTGACATGCACTCGAATTCTCATTTGAAATAAATGAACTAAACAAAATAAAATCATATGCTTTCGGGGAAAAAAAAAAGAGAAGATTATCATATACAAATAAATATCATATTATAAAAAAAATAATTAGAGGAAATAATATTTTATTTTAAAAAAAAAAATAAAAATGCATTGGCTGCATGGCTCGAGTGTTGTACAATAATAGAGCACTCTTATTGAGAAAAAGGGGAATGCATAATGTTAATTATTAAGAAAGCCATGATATTAGATTTGTAATCTTTGTTTAGTAGACCCTCTTAATGATCTCACTCGACATTCTTAGCACATGCATTCTTATCATAAACAGTTTTAAATTTCTTGCTCCTCATATATAATAAATCCGTTGTATTATCTCCCTATTAATTAATTAGAAAAACAGTAGGCAAGGGCTTCAAAAGAGGACCACTGAATCATAACAGTGCTGATATGGTGATTAAGTTATCATAATACACAATTTTTTTTTCTTTCTAATTAGTGATTTTTTAAGCAGGCCCAAAAATTTTATTATTTTATTTATTTTGGAAAAAGTAAAAGCTTCAATGGAGGAGGAGGAGGAGGAGGAGAGGAGTGTTGAAAACTGTTGGAAAATAAAAAGGCTACTCCTATTTAGTCAAAAGTGTTTTATAGGTTCAAAAATGGGTAATAGGGTTTTAGGAAAAAAGAAAATTAATGCAAAGGACCATGACTGCTAGTACTAGTCTACATTGTCAATGTTAGTTCAAATGAAAAGATATCAAATCATTGAACTGACCTTGTCTTGTTTAATTTCCCATACCCCATTTCTTTTAACTTAATTACTTAACATTAACATTCACATTCTCATCGATCTTCCCCTTTAACCCACTTAAATCATTTCCTCTTTATATGTTCGATTGAAGTTTGAGTTTCTAATGAAAGAGAAAACACGTTAAATGAATTATCTAATATTCAAACAAAATTTTTATATTGTTTTATAAAATATTATATTATTATTTATATTGAAAGTTGATAGGTATATTTCTTCGCTTGTAACCCTAAGTTTGCTGACCACAAGGCATCCTCTTACTGCTAACTTTTTTCCTTCTTCCTTTTGGGTTTGCCCATCATGCAATTGATCGCATTTCTTGGTATAAATGGGTGCCTCAGTGTAATAAATAAATAAATAATAATAATGGGTTATTATTATAATAATGTTTTTATAATGTTGATGTTACACTAATGCAGAAATTAAAATAGTTGATTGTCGATTTTCTATGGAAAAAAAACAAAATGTAGCTGTCATAAACTTCATTATGTATTTGGTAAGCAAGTGATGGAGGGGGCATACCATTGTCACTTACCTACCATGCATGCATATATGAAATACATAAGGTATTAGCAGGCAGACGACCAGCTTAGTTATGTGGCTATTGGGGTTCGAACAGACCAATTTACCACAATTTTAACTTATGATTGGATCCATTGATTTCTTGATTGTCCATCTATAAGGGTGCATAATGGGTCATGTGATCGCAAATAATTTAATCCTATCTTGTGAAATGACAAAAGTATGATTGTTATATGGGATGGAATTCTTGTTTTTTTGTTTTCATCGATCAATTTTATCGAATATTACGAACATAAATCTATTATAAAAATTCATAACTATTAACTATTTATAGCTGACAAGTTATGATTCTTATGAGACGTCAAAAGATAACACTTGAAAAAGCAGATAATTTTATATCTATTTTTGTGTTGTTAGATTAGTGATTCATGTTGTCCAATTATTTTGCATGAACTATTACAACTGCCAGACAAATAGGACAATGTTTACAAACATAAGCTGTCAAAGGGTTCCTTGTCCATCTTCCAAGCTACTAATACTTATATCTGTATGCATGCTTACTCCATTGGGTTGTAATCAAAGAAAAACCACCATTTTTCAGTGCATATCTATCTTATCTTATACATATAATTCCAGTTATTAAATATATATAACTAACCACTAAAATTGATTATTTCAAATTTAAGAAAATAAAAATTAAAAAATAACATCTCTTTTAAATTTTCATATTATTGCATCTGTAAAGATTTAATGTAGAAATTTAATTACTTCTCCAAAAAAAAATCATTTATATTATACATTAGAATAAATAGGTTGAAGGGTGGAACCACAATTTTTTGGATTAGGAAGAAAGCTTGCAAAAACACAAATTCATATAGCAATTATTTGGTTTGAATTGACTGCTGTAGCTCAGCCCCAACTGTCAGCCATCATTCACCACTCCAACCCCGGGCTCTCCTCCATTACCACACATTTAAAAAGAAAAAAACTGAAAATTAAGAATATTACTTGTAAGAATTAGCCTATTCTGATAAGCCTCAGGCTCACAGAATCTTGTGTCCTCGAGGGTATTGTAATAATGTAGCTAATATTCATGTAAATCATATTTAATATTATATTAAAATTTTAAATTATTAGAATTTGGATCAATTTGTTTATGATGGATTGCCTGATTCTTATTTATACTTTTCATTTAAATAATGAAAATTATTAATATACGGATGAATTAATCATATTATATATATCATAACTTTCTTATTTGATCCCCATGCAACTAAATTTAACCTAGATGAACATTATATTGGCTACCATGATAAACTCCATATTCCATGTGCATTTTAAGTAGGCCTAGCGGTCAAATGGCTAATCAATAAGAATTATGTTTTAAAAAAATAATAAGAATTTTCCTAAAATCAAATTTATTATTTGTTTTTTCTTAAAAAAAATCAAGTTATTTTCTTTAGGAATGGCACTCGTCGATTGACACATGTAATTGTCTCAACTAGCAGTCACATCAAGTGGAATGACCAAAATGGCCATGGGGAATGGAGAAGGATGATCCTTTTGATGTGGGTATTGAAGGGAAAGGGAGAGGGGGGGATAAAAGAGAGGGGACAGGGGCAGCTTTACTAAAAAATAAAGCAAGTGTTATTGCGTGGAGAAGAAACAGAAAGTTTAAATTAAGAGAATTTTTGGTGATCCCAAGATGATTATCTTGTGGGGAAACTCTTTAATACGTTATAGCTTTTTCGTTTTTCTCTTTGCTAACACTCATAAAAGAGTCGCAGATCATGTCTTCTTCACATTTCTAACTCCACCTTCATCCCATTTCTTTCTTTCTTTCTTTCTAATGGTGTTCATCTACGTGAATATCAAATCATTCGTATGTAATTTTAGTTAACCGTTTATTCTTCTGGAAATAACTAAGAATCTTCAATGATGAATATTCATTTTTAATAAAACATATATAACCCAAAGGAGAATAAAGATTCTTAGGAAGAAAATGAGTCAATGACTTCATTCTTCGTATATTTCTGTGTTATCTTTAGACTTGTGTTATAGTTCTTGATATAGTAATTAATGATTTTATTTTGATCGAGAATGAATCAAAGGTGGGCATGTCTACATGTAATTTTGAGCAAGAAGAATTGGCTTTTGCTTCAAAAATATTGGCAAATTGTGCATGAAAAGTAGCAATTTGTGGAAGAATCTTGCACATATATAGAAGGCTTTCTCTTCTTTTTATTTCAAGATAGAAACAATATGACATGTCTACGTCTTCAGCCAACACTCTACCTTCCTTATTTGTTCTTCATCTCTTATATATTATTCAAAAGAAACTTGTCACCATAACTCCCATTGCTACCCAATAATACACCTCTTCCCAACCCTAACCATATATATCTTTGAATTATTGATATCCTTTACCATACTTGATCATACATCAATCAATTCGTAAAGGAATAAACATTATTTGCTTAACTTGTATAGTCATTTTTTTAATATAAATTTATCAAAATTTTATTATTTAACGATGATAATACTTTAATAGATAATTAGTATTATTTTTTGGGATTATGTGAGAGCTAATGCGTGATGGGTGATGGCCAAATGAGGTAAAGAAGGATTTAGAATGGAATTAAGAATAAACTTTTTGGTAAATTGCTTTTAGGGTATGAAAGTGATACATAATTGTTAATGTTGAATCACGTTATGTCCATGATTGAGAAGATCTGGCTGCCATGACTACCATCAACTAATAATGATTGCCAAGATCTCTAATTACTTAATTATTAATTTAATTAAATCCCACCAAAAAGCCTTTCCATTAGGGAACTTGTTCATATTTATTTATGTGGCTAATTTTTAGATATCACAACTAACCCTATCTGCTTTAGCCCTGGTTTCAAATTTTCCCTTTATCTTTTCAATTTCAAAAAAAAATATTAAATTCAATAAAATAAAATAAAATAAAATTTTAGTTTCCGTAATAAAAAAAAAGGTGTTTTTTTTATACTATCATATAGGTAAGATTTGACATGAATAACACTTTGCTTTAAAGGTTATAATTAATTATAGATGTATTTTGTAATTTATATATTGTTTAGTTCCTTATTAATACATCTAATTTTGAGAATTTTCAGCGTATTAATATTTTAGATATTTTATAAGTTAGAATTAATTTTATAATTAATTGGAAATGTATTCTTAATTAAATAAATTATATCTAAATTATGATGATTGAAATCCAAGAAAATCTACCAAAATTATTTCCGCAGTAGACTTCTTTTTATTGAAACTTATTTTCCTTGCTTGTCAAAATCCAATAGGAGCCATTGATGTATGTTTATGTTTCTTATTAGTTTAATTGTGTAGTCAATCAAATTATCAAATGAGCTATGCATAGACTATTTATGGAAGCATAATGGTGAATGAAAATAGATTGAATTAAATTGAGTTTTATATCATTCAAGTTTGATTTATATATAATCAAGTGAGTTTGAATTAAAATTTTTAAATTTTTTTGATATATCATAAGCTTAATTAAGTTTTAATCGAGCTTAATAAATTAAATTATAAAATAAATTATTTACTTTTTTATCTAAAAAATAAAAAATTATTAATAAAATTATTATATTTTATAAAAATTCATAATTTTATATTAATAATTAAATTTAAAAATATTTTTATACATTTATAGATTATATATAAAAAAATTAAATTTTTCTATATAAATTAAATTAATGTGTTAGCTCATGAGCTAACTTACAAGATTAAACGAGTCAAATATTATCTAATTAGAACTTGATTCATTTATTAAACAAACTTAAATAATTATTTAGTAAATAATATTTAATTCAGGTCATTTGACATCCTTAAATATTGAGATAAATATTTAATAAATAATATTTAATTTGATGGTAAAAATGTTAACAACAAGTTACCTTTTAATTAATAACAAGTTAGATAAGGTTAATAATATGATTTTAAAAAATATATATTATTTGAAAATATTTATAATTAATTAATGTTTGAAATTTTGATAAAAAAATTAATTTTGTTAGCTTTCTAGATCGTGTTCAAATGTAATATTTATTATTTGATTTTATTGAAATATTTTTTAGTAGTTAACTCAATTTTTATATAATGTTTTAAAATTGAAATATTTAATAATATAAATGTTATGATTAATGATTAATTCTAAAAATAGTAAAAGTATAAGTAAAAAATTGAAAGCTCAATTCTAAAAATTAATTAAGGTAATTTTCCTAAAATATTATTTAAACTTTTAAAAGATAATATTTAAATAATAATTTAAAATAAACAAATTAACATTTTAACTTAAACAAAATGCTAAATATTATTCCAACGATTATAGATCAACAAGGCCCTAGAGGTTAAAGTTAAATATTTTATATTTATTTTTAATAGTTTAAATTGAATAATTACTTTAAATACCATATATATATACACACACTAAATAAACAACTCAACATTAATTATTAATAATTGACACCTAAATATTAATAAAATAACTAATAATTTTCAAAATAATTAATCATTATAATAATTATTAATTTTATTGAAGATGATCTTAAAGATTAGATATTAATATTTTATAATGAATAACTAGTTTAAACACTATTTTACCAAATATTTGAGCTTCAAATTATAGTTAAATATAATTAAATAGAGTTATAATTATTAATTTGACTCACCCAAAACCCATAAGAAGACAATGGAAGGGTTGATTATGAAATGGGATGTGGAAGATAACTATAAATGAGAGTGAGAATACAGCAACGACTAGAATCAGCGCATAATTGTGGGCGCGAATCAAATGGTCTAAGGTGACAAAGTTTGATTAGTATTGATGTGAGGAACCCTAAAAGTGGCTAAACCCACTCATCCTTTTTCAAAAGAAAACGTGTTTACATGGCTAAATAATTAATACCCTTGCCCTACCAATATCTTTAATCCCCCTCTGCTTTTCTTTCTTTTCTTTTTATACTTCACACTTCCACCGTTCAGATTCTCTCCATATCTTCTGCATGCATGAAACTTCAACAATTGATTGATTTTTTCACATTTATTTATTAATCGTTTTTCTTTTTTGATATAAATATACGTAGACTTACCTCTATCTTGTGCTATTTCGTTTTAATATCATACGGAAAAACGTCTTCTGCTGCTGTTGTTGAAACATGTGCTTGACATCACCAACAGCTTATGTTGGAGTGCCATCTATACCCAGAATTTGAAAATCGCTGCCATGAAATTGAATTTGGCATGATGGGAGGTTCTTCATGTTCATTGAATTAAATTGGGTGCAAGTCCTTTCTATCACATTTTGCATGATCAATATTTGACAAATATCGTAATTAGTTGCACATTTTCACTGCTGTTGATAATGTGATTGACCTAAAAATAGTTGATTTGATGTTAATCTTCCATTTTACTTAGCTTCAAATTTCAATCAGTTTCTTGTGTTTTTCTCTACATACTTGAAAATGAAGGTTTTCTAACTGATGATCTATTCACCATCTATCTCATACTTTCCAACCTATGCCTATAAACTTCAACCACTAAAAAAGGTACCAGGATGCCATGAAATAAAAATTCCATATTTTAAATGAAATAAAAATTCCATATTTTAATATATTGTAGTGTGCAAAATCTATAAAACAAAATGAATTAAATTAGAAATTGAGCAACAAATAATTTTATTAATTTGAAGTGGATTACAATCTCTAATATAAAATTCTATAACAAAGAATTTAAATCTTCTGATTCGAATTTCGAAACAAGAACTTGATCTTGAATTAAACTTGATTTTTTGATAAAGAATACGATTCAAGTGCTTTAGGGGCTTGATCTTGAATCAAACTTCACCTTGGATGAAGATGATAATGCATATTATCAATATGTTTCTTCACTCTTAAGTATTCATTTTTAGCATGTTTTCATACATTTTTAATTGGTTTGACAACATGTTATATGGTAATTTGCATACATTAGCATCATATCTTACATAGCATGTCCCATTCACATATTTAAGTCGTAATCATCCATTTCATTCATAATTTGTATAGTTTTTTATAGAATAGTTGCATTTCCTTATAATTCACTTAATGTAGTTGGAATGGGTTGCATAGAGTAAGTTTTCTAGGTGCCATTCTGTACTTATTTATTAGTTTTTAGTACTAGAAGCTTATTTTCTCCTTTTTATCTTATTTTGATATAGTTTTTTAGGGTATTCCTAAGTCACATGAGTCCTACACAACTCGTGTAGGTCTCGTTCTTCTCCTAAGCCCCTTTCCCTTTGTTCCCACGAGTCATACACGACTCGTGGACACCACACACGAGTCGTGTATGACTCGCCAGCCTTCATTCCCCCCCCCCCATATTTTGCTACCCCCGGGTTGTACACGAGTCGTGGACATCCTACACGACTCGTGGAAGATTCGGACCTCCACTTTACTCCCTCATTTCCATTCCCACGAGCCTTACACGACCCGTATGCAATTTACACGACTCGTGTAAGGTATTTTAGGTTGTTTTTCCACCTCTTTCATTGACCATTAGATGAGAGAATGAAGGGTGAGGATTAGAGGGGCAATTCTGAAGGGAATTAAACGTGGGTTGAGAGTGGGAGTCTAGTCATTCAGTCAGTTTTGGGAAAGAAACTAGGGTTTTGGAGTTTCTGGAGAGAAAATTAGAAAGACAGAGATCATAGACTGAACTAAAAAATCTCAATACTCTTTTCTCTGTAGTAGATCATCAGTTAAGACGTTGAAGAAGTCTGCTAGGAGCTGGATTGGGCAAATCGAAAGGTCTGAAGCTGGGAGCAGCTGAAGAAGTCTATTTCTCTAGTTCTAATATTAGTGCTATCTCCTTTCTTTCCTGTTATTGTTTTCTAAATTGAACAATGGTTGTGAAGTTTTCATTAATGTTTATTCTTTTAATTCAGTATTTCACATTCATGACTTAATTAGAACTAGAGTTGGATGATATGATGCTATTTCTCTATTTTATTTAATGAATCAGTTTATCTTCATGTTTCCATATGGTTACTATATTCTTGATATATATATTCTATTAATGAGATGATGGCCAAACTTATTAATCGAATATTACTTAGTTATTTTAATTGCTTTGAAAGAAGAACTAAAATGACTGAACGTATATGGGAACACCTAATCCTTAATTACCTAGACGTAGGAGCTATTGTATTGGGAAGCCAAATGCAGTTTGAATTCATCATTGAGATAGATTTTATGGTCACAAAAGTAGTCTGTAGGTCTATTATCAATAAGTAGTAAGTTTTTGGGAAGAAAGTTACTACACTCAAGCATTGCTTTAAGATTTGAACTGATGTAATTGATGAAATATCTTGACTAGTTTCATACATTCAACCCTGAGAATGACTGTATCATATGTAAAATATTCCTTTGCCTTTAATATTATGTTAGTCCGATTTATTTGAGAAAATGATTAATGTTTAGTATTACCTAAATAATTAATGAAATCGATGTCTAGTACTTGATTACCATCAATCTCAGTGAACGACACCTTTATACTGCAGTTGCTACCCATATTCTTACGGAGGCGTAATACTTTATTAAGGATTATAAATTTAAAGCTTGTTGAATTATGTGCATGTGAAGTTTGACCTATTTTTACACCAACACTCTTGTATGCGATGTCCCATTAGTCAATTTCTTTGCTATTACAAGTTATCCTTACCTTTTTAAAAATCCATCTTAGCTATTTTTTCCAATGTTGAACCAACCTGTTATGTTGAGCCTATTAAGTGCAATTATTGGAAAAAGGTTGCTAAGATATTAAAATTATCAACGATAAATGGCTTTAGCCAACATGAAGGATTCTATTACTATGAAACATTCAACTCTATTGCAAAACATCCAATAGTTTGCATGTTTCTTTCTCTGGTTGCTATTAAGGGTAGGACCTTATCCTAATTCTATGTAAATAATGTTTTCTTGAATGTTAGGTTGTTTGATGTAGATTATATAAATCTTCCTGTAACCTATAAAGTTCAGTAAAAATATCAAAGGTTGATTGATAAACTTGAACTACATAAAATTGAGGAATTTGGAAAATCCAAATACAAAATTATCAGTTTGACAACTACATAAATGATTTGGTTGATTATTCTTCTTATAAATTTTAACATTCAAGTTCTAAGATTTGTAATGTTATATTCAAATAGCATGTTTATTGTTGAGATTGCTAAGAATTTTACTTTTCATGAAAGGATGGAATATATTGAGATAGATTATCATTTCATTAAAGAAGATATATTTCTCAAAATCATTAAGCCTAATTATATAATGATTTCAAAATAAATAACATATATGTTTGCTAAAGCTTTACATCCAACTCACTTAAGTATCTCATGAGCAAGTTGAATATTGCAACTATATTTGTTTAACTTGACAAGAAATATCAAGTTAAAGAAGTTGATAGAATATGAGTACTAGTAAAGATATTAGTCATTCTTATTTCTTATACAACTATAATTTGAAATTCATATTAAAGTTGCAAGCTAGAAACTAAAGTAATTGTTAGTTAATAATATAGTTAGTATGTAATACAATTATAAACAATATATATTGGCTTGTTCAATATAAAAATAAGGCATAATACATTTATGGCCCCTTAAAGTTGAAAATATTTTTTCATCTTACACCTTATACTTTGACTTTTCTCACTTTAAGACCTTTACTTCCTTATTTGAAGACTTTTAAACACTTGTTTTTCATGTGGTAAAATGCATGAAATTAACATATTAAATGATAATTGATTTATGAAAATAAGAGCTGATGTGGATTAAATGGTTTCCCAAATATTAAAAGTAATTATAATAACTGAAATCGTCAAAATCCATGCTTCCTTCTCATCTTAAAATCCCTAATTTCTTTTCCAAAAAATTATAAATAAACCTTATTGATCTTAAATGTCAATAATATCTCAATCATAATTTAACTCAATGAGTAATAAAATTAGGATGCCTAAATATTATTATGGAGAAGTGGAAATCTTAAAGTATGCAATGATGAAAAGTAATCTTGGATGTTAATTTCTTGGTTGCAATAGATTTGAGGTAACTAAGATTTTTAAATAATTAAAGTATTAAGTATCTTGCAAAAAAAAATTTTCTTGGTTGTAAGAGATTTAATGGGATGTGATTATATATATATGTATAGTGACAAGGATTGAGAGGATGTGATTTTTTCATGTGGTACAATCTACCGATACTAGATTATATGAAACAATTTATGTAATGTCTGTCACATAAAATATGAGTAGTTGAATTTGAGAAAGTTATTGTTATAGAGAAGGCTAAAAAACTAAAGAAAATGTTATTGATTAGCATTATTATGATGTTTATAATTTTCCTTATATGTAAAGATTAAATATAAGTTGCAAGCTTAAGAAAGTTAAATTTAGTAGTTGTAGAATTTATATGAATTATAATGGATGTTGGTTATTAGACTTTGTGAAGTGATTAAACTTCAATTTCTAATGGATATTTAGTTTAAGTTAATTGATTGTTGGATGATTTGAATTGATTCAATTAATTTGAGTTTCATTTTTGTTAATAGTCGATTAATTAGTATACAATATAAATTAAGTGAAAATAATTTGAATAAAAAAATAAAATATAAACAAATTTTAGTGATACTATAGATTTCATTAACAAAATGACCAAAAAATGTTTTTTGACCATTTACAATATTATAATCTAAGGTATAAATATAGAAGCTCAAACACAATGAGTCTTCTCAAAAATATTAATAGCTTAATAACTAATATATTTCAAAATCCATAAAGTTAACATTCTTTGTAAGTTGTTAACAAGAAACTTAAGGTTTCCATATGTCCTTTTCCTTAGTGATGGTAGATTCTTTTTGAAAGGAACTTGCAGATGCAACTGATTTTGCAATGACAATAATAGTTCTTTATTACAATTAGAGGACAACCCTTTGTTCATGCAATTATCTTGAAGTTATGGCTTCATTCCCTTTAACTGTTAAACCAGGTGGCTTAAAACCAATACCCCTAGTTACTTGAGCTATATTTTCAAGTTTCTCATATGTTGTAATCTTGCTGGTTGGTGTGCTGACATTGCTAATTATGATCCCCTTTTTCTCATAAATATAAACCTCATAACCATGAAACTCCTCTGTTTTCTTTATACATCCTTGAGTTTATGTAGCATGTCTTTTTCTTCCTTTCCCCTTCCTCTTGTTACATTAAGAGTGCTTGCAATCTGTTGTAATGGAAAATTCATGAAAATTCCTAATAGGTTATTAAAGATGTATCTATAAGTATCTCATAATATACCTGACAAGAAGAGTTTTGACTTCTATTCGCACTTACATGGGTAGGAATTGAACTTCCACCAATACCATAAGTAATAGGTGTAAAATTAAAACTTGATCCCTAAATAATAATAATAATAATAATAATAATAATAATAATAATAATAATAATAATAATGTGATATAAATTATCATTTATACCAACTTCAATTGATCAAATTTAATTAAATGTAATACAATCTTATCATACATGAAATTTATCTTTCATGTTAGTTTTATTTGATCTAAAAACTTGATTAATACTTAAATTACTAATTGACAGTAATTGATCTAACCCCTATAAATAAAAATCAATCAATTTTAATAATATTAAACAACTTGAATAAAACTTCAATTAGATGCATTAAAATTTAACCATGCTTGAAAATTATCATTCATATTAGCTTTAATTGATCTTGCGGTTTAAGAAATGCTTGCATTACTAATTGCATCTGATTAATTCAACCCTTATATTAAACAATGAATAAGATTACATTATATGCAATAATATTTAAAGGATATTTAATATATTATATTCTAATGCAAATACTTAGATTTAGCTATATTTGTTTTAGAAGGATAACCTCTCTTTGTTGCTTATGCAATGAACATGTCATCTTTACCCTACTTTTAGGAAATTTAAAAAAGTTTTCAATTTTCTTTGGCTCATTTTTTCTTTCCTTGTATGCCTTTTTGGTCTCCTAGGCATCACTCTCATTTCTAAAAGTTTATTAATAGGATATTCCTTTTCTTTCCATATATGTATTCTTGGCATACATTCGATGAAATTGGAATAAGTCTTTACAAATTTTTCTTTCCACATCAATTGTTCATGAATTCTAGAGGTTCCAAAATTTGATGATGCATTACACATATAACATGTACATGCAGTAAACCTTTCAATTGTCATAATCTACATGTACATGTGCTCTTCCTTAAATCAATTATGTGACCATAAAGTCCATCTTGAATTTCAAATACCCTTCAAAAAGCAACCATCAAGTCTAATAACTTTTCTATAACCTTGTAGAAATCCTTGCTTCAATGCATGCAAACGCATGTAAAACTTATTAAATAACACCTTTCTAGGATGAGTATGAGTATGAATATTTATAAACAAGTAATTTAAGGGTTACTGATGTTGATCTCATCAACATACCATTATAATTTCCCATATTCCTCTTTATAGTGCCTATAAACTTTGTCAATACTTTGACTTTAGCCTAACTCAATAGTGTTTTACTAACATGTAACTTCAATTTATTGTTGTATATAATTTGAAGCTCATACAATTTGATATTTGGCTGAGAAATTATTCTATATATATATAATTAGTTATGTAGTTTGATGTGTAAGCCTTGTTTTGATTCTTTCTATACTATTTATGGATTGGATTGTATGTTTTCATAATAAAGTCTCCTAAATTTCCTTCAATATTACCAAAAAGAAGCCAATTGTAGTCTTTATGCTTACATTTTACCCTTATCCTATAACATTCATTTTTCTTTAACTTCAATTGCTCTTGATTTTAAATTGCATATCTTGAAATTGCTTTTATAAATTGGATAGCATTTTAAAAAACTATGCCAACCTCAAATGATGGGATTTCAATTGGTGGATCATAAGTTGACCTCTTGCATTTGACTGTTGCAAGGATCTCATTTTCATCATTATCATAACTTATTTCACTTCCTAGATCTAAATTGTCAAAAACTAACTCATCACCCCCAAACCTTCCTTTTATACTTATCTACTCTTCTCTCATTTTCATCATAACTAAGATCAACTCTAGCTTCTCATAACTTAACTATAGGATTCTTTTCAACAACATTTTACCTTTCTTTTCTAATCTTATACTTCCTTAGTGTTGCTCTTGCTAATAAGATTTCTTCATTTGCCTCACTCTCATCCCTTGATAAATTATGGTTTCCATGTTCATCTATTGCATCCTCATCTATATTAGCTTTTTCTATTCATATATCTTCACTAGAATCCTCTTTTATCTCTAACAACTTCTTCAACAAATTTACTTAAGTCGTTACCTCTTTCATAACCATTTGTTATAAAGAAGAAATCAACAATGTTAATAACCTCGCTTCCCATGTTTCTCCTAGTTTCCTTACATGAAGCCCTATTTTTTCTAGGGTCCATCACTTTTATCAACTACAAATTTACTTCATTAACCTTATCTGCACAACTATTCGAGCCATTACCTTGACTAAATATTTCCTTAATATTCTCCACATGCTCTAAATACAACTCTACTATTTGCCCATATGTTACCAAATCAATGGCATCCTTATCTATTGATGTTTTTTCAACTTTTTGTTAAAACTTTCTTTAAGAAAAATACTTTTTACTTCTACATAGCTCAAATCCCTAACGTAATGATTCAATTTAATGACAGATAACTTGTTTGGATCAATATTAATTTCATCAACTTTATTATCAATATAAACTTCTCTTTTATCATCAAATCTCCCACCATGATGTCATGAATGTTATACAAATATTCCCCATTTACTGCCATAAAATAAATGAAGAACGAAACTCTTTAATCAAATCAATATTGAAAGAGAAATCAAGAAAATACCAATGTGCAATATTATATATATATATATAAACTCTTTAGAATACATATCTCTATAATGCTAACTTGATTCTTTCTTCTGTTCAATCTTGTAATATTATCAAAAAAGATCTATTACTTTTTACGTCTTCAATCTTATGATCTTTCTACCCAAATCCTTTTTTTGTTTGTTGGAATTTCTCTCATTAAGAATTTTTAGTTTAAAAGCAAGAAATTGGAGTTTTAAAAAAGATAATTCTTTTAGGGTTATTTTACTTGAATTCCCTCATAACCTCAATTTAATTTTTGTAAGTTAATTTTAATATACTGTCATTTTAACTCATTTTTCATGTCAATATTATGTTTTTTGATGCGCTTTTATATGATATGAATTTTTGTTGATTGCATTTTTTTACATGCTTTTATGATATGAATTTCGAAAGGCGATATATATTACTCCTAACAATAATACTTAAAAAATCTTTCTATTAATTCATAAATAATAATTTTGAAAAAATTATAAAATTAATTTAAAATAATTATAAAATATACGTTTTAATCCATCATTTAAAATAGAAGAATAATATATAAAGAAGTATAAGAATGATGAAATTATTAAAAAAAGAATTCCAGCGTAAACTTGAAGAATACGCCAGTTTGATGACAAGGCAACCAAACGCACCCAAACTCTGAAACAGCACGTGACTCTCATCAACAATTTCTGACATCTCATTCAAATTATTATCAATTTAAAACGGCCTTTTACCGAACCCAACCTCCGTTTGTTGTCTTACTGTAAACCTCCGCTTTCCTATCAAAGATCTCTCTTTTCAAAATTTTATCCCACCGAAACTTGCTCTGTCGGTCACTGCTTCGCTACTCAGGCCACTGTGGTCGGTGATATCCGATTTCCCCTCATCACTGATCTCACAGTGTAATCTTTCACATGTAAATTTCTTATTTTGTCTGTACTTTTTCTCACTCTGTTTCTAGGGTTTTAGAATTTTTTTTCCCAATGTTAGGGTTTATACCGTTGTTTTTTCAATTTGTGATTTTTTTGAAATTTTTACAACAAACGAATACAGATTTTCGTGAATCTTTGATTAATTTATTCATGGAGTGAAGATGTGTCGATAACTATTCACTAAAGATTTGATATTTTTTTCCTTTTTCACAGATGAATGTAAAATTGTGTTGGAGAATTTTAAAATTGAAACTGAATGGGACCTGACTTGGAGAAATCGAAAGTTACTGTTGGAGTTTTGACTAATAAAGATCAAGAAGATAAGCAACTTTTGCCGTGCGTAAATAACTACGAGGACAACAATTTCAATGAAGAAGCAGACCTAAATTCTGTGAGCATAAATGAGGATATGGAGGTTAATATAATTGAATGCACAAAATCTGCTGGTGATGATGGACAAGCTGAAGCCAGGTCATGTGAGGAGGAGAATGTTACCGAGAGCATGAGTTCTTTTGGTGACACATCATCTGAGAATGAGATTGATTCCTCTTTGCTTGGTGAGAATGAAGTGAATTCGCGATCTCACATGTCCTTGCCCATATTTAATGAATATGATGGTGGAGAATTGCTGATGAGGTGACTTGATAATTCTATTGAACCAAATTTTTATTAGTTGATTACTGATGTATGCATAGGCATTTGATGGAAAGTATAGAGTCTTGAAGTCATGTGTTTTCACAGTGTATATGAATATGAACTGTAATCACGTGCCTGTTCTTGCCTTTCTTGGTGAAGTATTTTGTTTATGGTCACATAAACATTCTCCAATATTTAGTTGTCTTCAGTTTTCTGAGATGGCTTAGGTAGTTTTACTAAGAAAACGGTTATATTAAATGTGTTATTCTCAGCAGGATATATGTGCTGATTGCATGAACGAAAAGTGATATTTTGCAGTTCTGTTCCTTTTTACCATTTCAGGAAGAAAAAATTGACTAACCATTGGAGGAGATTTATACGTCCTCTTATGTGGCGATGCAAGTGGATCGAACTACAAATTAGAGAATTTCGTTCCCAAGCATTTAGGTATGACAGAGAACTTGCAAAACATGCCCAGAGGAAACAGATTGATATTGATACCTTTGTATTGGAAGGACTTGATACAAAGTCATTACCATTTTCAAGTTGCACTCGAAGAAATAAAGTTAAGAAGAGAAAGAAAAGAAAACGAGTTGAAGAGATGACTGATTCAAAATCTTATATGCTACACCATAACCTGTTCTCCTATTATGGTACCAGATTCTACGTAGTCTTGTTCTTGTAGCATTTGCAACTAAATGTAACATGTATTTACAAGTAGAGTTTTTAATCAGTCTATAGATCTTATTTTTCTATGAATTTTTTTTTTGACAGAAAATAGGAAGTCTGCTGCCAATGGTACTTCATTGAATGGTGATTGTGATAATCCAGGTATGCAGTCGAAACTCCTGAAAAATCTCACTCTTTGCGGATACAACAGCATATGTGATGGAACTAGTGTAGTAGGATTGAGCCTCTGGTTATGGCTTTATACATTACTACAGTTAGTCATTTATTGATGTTTTGTTTTTAACTTGATATGTTTTAACTGTTGATTTTCATGATTGAGGAGAAAACGACTTCCTATCATATGGGCAATAATCTGACCTGGTTCTTATAGCAGCAACAGGTTTTATGATGTGTCGTTTTGTGCAATGTGTAATATAAAGCATACTTGGAATGCTTCATTCTGGCTTGCTTCTTGACTGCTCAGATGCACTGCATAAACACTTTGCAAGGATGCTCCATCAATAAAAATTACCTCATTGTCTCTACATACACAGTTGCACCAATAATATTTTACTGATTTTGGTTTTAATGTCCTCTTCCAACTTCATTATATATATATATATATATACTGATTTTGATTTGAAGTTCTTGTAACTTTTACCTTTCATTATTGCTTTATTTGGATGTTCTCCCGCTATTTGCTCTGTGTTAATCCTTGGAGACCTTGTGGGTTTACTTGCAGCATTTGCAATTTGCCTTATCTTGTAGGTAACATAATCGACACTAATGATGATTTTGGGTTTCAAGATGGATGGACTCTTGAATCCAAAGGTGAAGACAATATCCAAGAAAATATTCTTTGGAAGATTGAAGTGTTACAGTTGAAAGTTCGTAAGTTGAAGGCTCGTATTGATAAGGTGCTGAGTGAGAATCCAGGGAAATTTTCTTCTGTTAATATGCTAAGCATGCCTGCATCTGGTGATGCACTGACTAGCCCTGATCAAAATCTTGCTGTGCCCCCTGAAGATAGTGATCAGATGCGTGCTAGATCTCTATACACCTTATCTCAGCGATTGTCTGACTTCAATACAGGAGATATTATTCCTGATAGTGTGGTTTCAAGTCCTGGAGAGGTCACTCCTCTACCTGATATGAGTGAAAGTGCAGGTCAGCTTCTGGTCGGAATGATGGGTAAAAATGTAAGTTACACCTCTCTATTCTCCTTCCTTATTGGTGATATCTCCTTCCCTGGTAGATAAATTTATTACTAAAGGTCTCAAAACTCGAATATGATGAGCTTTTATTTATTTTCTAGTCTTTTAATTGTTATTACTGCTTGTGGTTATAAGTTCCAAATCAAATTGACCAGTTACTGACATACACTATATTGTAATCTTTTCTACATGTTTCCGTATTTCCAAATTAGACATTTTTTAAATGCATCTACTTGAAGCCAATGCTTTGTGTGTTGCTAAAATTATTCAGATAGTGGAAAGTGGAGAGGATGATGACAGAAGCTCATGATAGGATGAAGGAGTACCGAGAGAATAATTTAAGAATGAGTGCTTATTTGTTATGTTGCTGGCAGCAGTCTAGTAGAATAGGTTCATTAAGAGACTTGGACCATTCCTTGACTGATCCTCAATATCAAATGATATTTAGGAGGGATATACCTAGCCCTACATTTGGTTTGAGATACAGAAGTTATCTGACTTCAAATTAAAATGCTTTTGCCACATATCATAATACATATTTTGGATTTTTTTCTGAAATAATGTTAGAAATTGATGCTGTCAATACCTTCATAGGGTTGTGGTCACGAAAGCAACAAATTGACTCACGGCTTATATTTTTATTTGAATATTCACATCCTTGTATAAACATGAAAAAGCTATCTTAAGGTGGGTGTTTTTTTGGGTTTCCTAAGATTTAGTTGTTATGGGTATTTTGCCTTGTTAGCAAGTATAGCTCTTGTCATGAAAGGTTTAGGATGAACATATATACCATATTTTTAACACTGTTTATCATTCATTTGGCATATTCTCATTTTGATTTGGAAATTGGAGTCGACTGCTTTTGCCTTCAAACCTTGTAAGTGTGTTATCACCCATCTATTGAAGTAGAAGTTTGGAAAACTGATATGACTCTCCCGAATGTACTCAGGATGAAGACGGAAGGAGCACCCATAATCAAGCATTAAAGCAAGAGATGCAAGACTTCAAAAATATCAAAGTTGAGCACACTGAGAAGAGCCCAGCGCTGATGGAAAAGCGGACAGCCCAGGCCTCCGAAACTGACAAGCTCATGGAGACATTTGTGCCTCGTGTGAATTACGGTGGAAAAACTCTTCCAAAATCCCGATCAAACGTCTCCAATAATAACAAGAGAAAGCGAGGAAGAAGAAAATCTCGCAGGGGTGGCTGGAATCGGAAATCTTGAGCTTGAACGTCAAGCATGCAAGTAAAGACCAAACTTCTCCGAACATATGTCATCAGATTCACCAACTGCAATATGATAATTGTACATGCTGCATATTTTGATGTATACTTTTAATTCCCCTAATATACTCTTTCTACTGTGGCCACAAGTTTGTATATGCTGCATGTCATGGAACCCATATCTGTGGTATAGTACATAGAATTTATGTTTTCAAGATCAAATGTGTTAATATTTTGATATAATGATTAATTTATTTATGATATATTTTTAGGATCATAGTGTTTTCCCCCCCAAACCTCTTCGTGCATTTCTGGTCTATGATTTGGGTTGGTTTGGCGCGTTGAGTTTTGGAAAAGCGCTTTTCAGTCTGTCTTTTTTGTTTCTCTGTTGAAATTGCTTTTTGGAAGTGTTGTTGAGCAAAACATTAGAGCTTTTCTTTTTTTCTGGTTTTTGAACATCAAGCATTCATTACTACTAGGAAAGATCTGTACAGAGAAGATCTAATAAGGGAACTCCAGACAAAAACTGATAAGCCGATGCTTTTGCAAAAAGCGATTCCCATAGAAGGCTTGGTATTAAAAATGTGGTTGCGATTTTCACATCCCTACCTAAGGGGCTTGTGCGTGTGTGTGTGTGTGTGTCTATATATATTATAGTTACTAGAAATACCCTAATTTTTAATCTAATTCTTCTTGTGATCAATTCAACCTCATTTTATTCTTTTTTCAAAACTGCGTTGCTATGAAATGCCAAATGTTAACAAAATAACACTATAAGTCATGGGATTTTCCAGACTCGATGATCTCTAAAACATGAGAAGCATGAGAGTTACACACCAGAAAAATTTATCATCCAAGTACACTCTGACATGGTATTTCATATCCACGAAGGTGTATCCATAAATATATTAAATTTAAAGGAAATAAATAAATTATGTAAAGTTTTGAAAGGGTGAACCTTTTTTTTTTAAAAGTAGTTTTTTTGAGATAATAATTTTAATAAAATAAATATCAAATGTACCAAAATTGGCAAGAAAGCATTCTGCTTTTAATATACACTATTATTATCTGGCAATCTTTAGAGGTGGACAAGCGGGTAACAGTTACGATTGTAAAAGAATTTTTAAAAAATATTTTTTGTCATGTTCCTTTTTTTTTTTTTTTTTTGCTTTAGCCAATTTTATTATTTTAAATTTATCTTTCTTCCAATTTCTTTATAAAGCTAAATGATTAATTTTTCATAATCATAAAATAATAACAAACAAATTAATAAGTTAATTATTTTAATTTTAAAAAGGAAAAAGATGAATTTCATAAAAAATCAAAATAATAATTATCTTAGAAAATAATTTAGTTAGCAAAAGCTCATTAAAACTAATATATTATTAAAAAATATGTTCAATCACATAAAAATATTTAATTCATTAAATTTCTCTCATTCAAATTATTGAAAATATAATACCTTATTAAACTCATTAAAATTACATGATAAAATTTTATCCTCGTATCAATTTAAATATCTTATTAAATATTATAAAATGAAAATTAAACAATTTATTATATTATTATATATGATCATAGAAAATAAAAAAAGTTATTTCAAAAAAATTGAAATTGAAATTGAAATTAAAAAAAATAATGAAAGTAGTCTTAATAGAAAAAAAAAATACAAACAATGAATATCTTAATCTAGGATCTTAACAAAATTTGTTCTGATCATGTTGTCATCCTTTCTTTTCTAGCCCTTTCTTATACTTTTATGAAATTAACTTAAATGTAAGAAATTGTTTTAAAACGTTAATACAAGCAAGAATCCTTCTCTACTTTATGCTCTTATCTTTTAACTTAAGCAATCGAAAGAATAAAGCGAAACTGAATAACAGAGCTAATAAGAGGCCGCCAAAGAAAAAGAGAGAGAATCAGACCAAAAAGGGAGATGAGTGTCCAATTAAACAAGAATAACCCGTCCATATGATAGACAGACAGCACACATTCATAATAATAGTAATATAAATAAATAAATTTATTTTTTTAATTGATGGTTTAAAGAAAGCTTGACTGCAAGACAAATGTATTTGGAACTTCGATTAATATTAAACTATATAGAAGGAATGCTTGTCCAAAATCATGCTGTAAAAATAATTTAGATATATTATATTAAGAAAATTAATCATTGACTATATAATTCTTTAAATATCTTTTCATTTGCTAATAATATCCTTATTATTAATAAAAGTAAATAAATATATCATTTAATTTGTTGTTCTTTTAGTAAATTAAAATATGGTTATTTTAATTCCCAGGCAGCATTGCAGGCCAGACAGATAACCAAACAATTAATGATGAATTAATTTAGGGACCAGATAATAATAATAATAATAATAATAATAATAATAATAATAATAATAATAATAATAATAATAATAATAATAATAATAATAATAATAATAATAATAATAATAATAATAATAATAATAATAATAATAATAATA
>CANYBF010990447.1:0-26902 GCA_948192965.1 Dalechampia spathulata | reverse complement strand
AAGGAACACTCGTAAATCATCAAAACAATTCGGTTTTCAATTATTTATGCATAAACATCACAAAAACAATATAAAACAGCAATTTAAAACATGTTATGACAATTTAATTAACGAATAAACAATAAAAAGGAGTCGATTTACCTCTTGTAGGTTCTCCAAGCGATAGGGAATGATGATTCCAATCCGAATCCGGTCCAAATCCAAGTTTAGGGTGTTAAAACGCCTAATTCTAGTTGATTTTAGTACGTTTTGATTAATCCTAATGCCTTAGATTGATTAGAATTGTGTTTTGGAGTGTCCCAATCAC
This sequence comes from Dalechampia spathulata, assembly GCA_948192965.1. Lineage (NCBI taxonomy): Eukaryota > Viridiplantae > Streptophyta > Magnoliopsida > Malpighiales > Euphorbiaceae > Dalechampia > Dalechampia spathulata. Next base: position 26,595 of record CANYBF010990447.1, on the reverse strand, counting down.
GTTTAGGTGGCTGCTGACGGCTCTAGAGATTAGGGTTTTCGTTCTAAAATTCCGGTCCTTAGCCAAATGGCAGATTAGGGCTAAATTAGGTCTGCCTTAGGGGAGATACGCGATCGCGTATCTTTAGTCACACAATCATATGCGATCGCGTATAATCATATGCGGCGTGTAAAAGCCACATATGCGATCGCACATGACCCATAGGCTGCCAAAATAAGCCCTAAACGGGCCAAGCCCGGCCCGAAAGGACCCAGAATGGTCCGAAAGAAACCTAAATGGTCCAGAATTAACTCGGGATCGATCCGAATCAACACCGGTCCAAAATTAGGGTGCGACACCGTACCTAACATTCGGTAGATTTTGGAATTTTGACATAAGGAGCCGTACAGGCGTACCAAAAGGCATACGATCGTACGAGCCTAAAAAATCAGAAATTTTTGAAAAGTTTTAGAGAGTTTTCTGAATTTTCCTATAAAGTCCACCAAGCATTCCTACTTCAAAAATGATCCATCTATCATCCCTAGTTCATATTTGATGAAGTTTAAATGTTCTTCATTTAGGGGTTTGGTGAAAATATCCACAAATTGGTGAGTTGTATCAACAAATTCTAATATAACCTTCCTTTTTTACACATTATCACATAAAAAATGATGCCTAATGTATATATGCTTAGTCCTAGAATATTGTACGAAATTCCTAAACAAATTTATTACATTAGTGTTATCACATTTGATGGATAAACATGATACATAAATATTATAATCTCTTAATTATTATTGAATCCATAACACTTGAGTACAATAATAACCAACAGATATATATTCAGCCTCAGTTGTTGACAATGAAACATAATTTTGCTTCTTGTTAATATCCATTTGAAATAACTTGAAATTCATATGAGATGTATATGCCAACAACATCATAATAGCTTCTAATCTAGTTATCGGTGTAAAAGTTTCATCATAGTCAATTCCCTCTTCTTGACTATAATCTTGTGCAACTAACCTAGCCTTATTTCTAGTTATAGCACCATCTTCATCTAAATTATTTCTAAACACTTATATAGTTCCTATAACAGATGCATTCCTAGGCTTAGGGACTAAGGTCCATACTTGATTCCTCTCAAATTGATTTATCCTTTCTTGCATAGCAAACATCCAATTTTCATCATTTAAGACTTTATTTATATTCTTAGGTTCTATTTAAGAAATAAATGTAAGATTGTTATGAACATCTTTGAAGTGAGAGCGACTTGCTACCCCTTTTGATATTTCACCTATGATAAGCTCCATGGAGTGTCCCTTCAAAAATTATCACTCCTTTGAAAGATTATGCATGATTTGTATCACAGCTAGATGAGGAGGAAGCTCATTGATTTCTTCCTTTTCAACATCCTTTGAAACCACTTCTTGTTGGTTCCCATGCTTCTTTTCTTGATTTAATAAGGTACCTAAATCATCATCAACAATATCCTTTCTTGGCCCAAGGGGGTTAGTTTCATCAAAAATAATATGCATAAATTCCTCAACAACTAAAGACCTTTTGTTGAAAACCCTATATAATTTGCTAGATGATGCAAATTCTAAAAATAAACCTTCATCAGTTTTAAGATCAAATTTACCAAGATTATCCTTGGTGTTTAAAATGTAGCACTTGCAACCAAATACTCTAAAGTATGAAATTCTTGGTTTTCTACCATTCCATAGCTCATAAGGAGTTTTATTCAAAATAGATCTTGAATGAACTTTATTTGAAACGTAGCAAACGGTATTAACCACTTCAGCCCAAAAGTATGATGGTAATTGATACTCATTGAGCATAATACATGTCATATCATAAAGAGTTCAATTTTTTCTTTTAACTACCCCATGTTGTTAAGGATTTCTAGGAGATGAAAAATTATGATTAATGCCATGCAAATCATAAAATGATTTAAAACTTTCATTTTGAAATTTCTTTCTGTAATCACTCCTTATAGATGAAATATAATAACGTTTTTCCTTTTCAACATCCTTTGGAACCACTTCTTGTTAGTTCCCATGCTTCTTTTCTTGATCTAATAAGGTACCTATATCATCATCAACAATATCCTTTCTTGGCCCAAGGGGGTTAGTTTCATAAAAAATAATATGCATAAATTCCTTAACAACTAAAGACCTTTTGTTGAAAACCCTATATGATTTGCTAGATGATGCAAATCCTAAAAATAAACCTTCATCAGTTTTAAGATCAAATTTACCAAGATTATCCTTGGTGTTTAAAATGTAGCACTTGCAACCAAATACTCTAAAGTATGAAATTCTTGGTTTTCTACCAGTTCATAGCTCATAAGGAGTTTTATTCAAAATAGATCTTAAATGAACTTTATTTGAAACATAGCAAACAGTATTAACCGCTTCAGCTCAAAAGTATGATGGTAATTGATACTCATTGAGCATAGTACGTGCCATATCATAAAGAGTTCAATTTTTTCTTTTAACTACCCTATATTGTTAAGGAGTTCTAGGAGATGAAAAATTATGATTAATGCCATGCAAATCATAAAATGATTTAAAACTTTCATTTTGAAATTTCTTTCTGTGATCACTCCTTATAGATGAAATATAATAACGTTTTTCATTTTGCATTCTCTTAATCAATGTTTGAAAAGCATTAAATGGACCATCTTTATGAGTTATAAATGAAACCCAAGTAAACCTAGAGTAATTATCAACCACAAAAGGTGCATAATGCATGCCTCCTAAGCTAGCAATTCTAGTAGATCCAAACAAGTCCATATAAAGAAGTTGAAGGGGTTTTGTAGAAGTTACCTTATTCTTTACCTTAAATGAGGATTTTACTTGTTTTCCCATTTGGCAAGCTTCATATACCTTGGCCTTGAGGAATTTGATCTTTGGAAGTCTAACCACATGTTCATCCTTCTCAAGATCTTCAATGCTCTCAAAGCTAGCATGTCCAAGCCTTCTATGTCATAGCCATGAATCCTCACTTATAGAAACAAGACATTTAATATTTTTGTTAGTAAAAGACTCTAAATCAATTACATAAACATTTTCTATTCATTCCCCTTGAAAGACTAACTTATCATCAAAAATCCTATACACAAAGCAACCTTTAGGATCAAAGATAACTTTATAACCATTATCACAAAGATAGCTTATGCTTAATAAGTTATGTTTTAATCCTTCAACTAATAATACCTTATTAATGGAAAAGTTGGATTCCTTACCGATCTTACCAATTCCAACCACTTTACCTTTGGTATTATCTCCAAATATGACATTGTCATCATCCCATTTTTCAAGGTTGGAGAAGAGGCATGCATTTTCGGTCATATGCCTTGAGCATCCACTATCGAGGTACCATTTATTTGCACTTATCTTGGATCTCAAGCATACCTATCAAAATAAATACATTCACTTCTTCTTAGGTACCCAAATGTATTTGGGTCCTTGGGGGTTAAAGGCATACAAATCATCACAACTCCAATGCATTTTCCTAATAAAACATCTATTGGTTGTGTGTCATTTCCTATTACAATAGTGACATATGACATTCCTAAATCTAGAATGATTATGAGCATACTTTTTCCTAAATGCATGAGAATGATTTTTATTGCATGACATTTATGCACATTATTGGTCTTAATATGAACATTTTTCTTTTTGAAGTCTTTTTATTTTTATGTGGAGGTAGATGCTTTTACAAAGATAGTTCTCTTAGAGGCATAAGAAAAATTTTATTTAAAACCAATGCCTTCTTTATCACCACTAAGTTTTTAATGTTCCAAAATTAAATCAATTTTAACACCTCCTTGTTCAAATCTAAACAAATCATCTTTCAATAAATCCTTTTCTTTTAAAATCTTGGCATTTTCATTCTTCAAATCGTTATTCTCTTTTTCAAAACTTTCAATCTTAGTTTTGCAAGAGTCAAATTCTTTTTGCAAATCATTTTCTCTTTAGAAATGCATGCATATTTACTTCTAAGTGATTGGTGCTTCCTAGCTAAATGTTCATATTTTCCTAACAATTCTTCTAAAGCTTTACATTCATCATCATTACTACAATAGGATTGAGATGATGTAGTTACCTTATCTTTATCATTTTCATCCATGAAAGCCATGAAGCAAAGATTGGTTGTCCCTTTATTTTTGGATGCATCATCTTAGGTATCAATATTATCATCCAAGTAGCTTTCAATGCCTTCTTTTTGAGTGGCTTAAAGGGCTTGTTGAGTTGGGGACACTCATTCCTTATATGCCTTAGCTTGTTGCATTCATAACAAACTGCTGGACTTCTTCTAAATGTATCTCTTTGGTTTAGGTCCTTCTTGCTTCAAACGGTTTCTTGCTATCCTTCTCAAACTTCTTCTTCTTAATGAGAAGGTTCTTTATTCTTTTGGAGAGGAGAGCAACTTCATCATTGATTTCTCCTTCACTTGTGGAGGAGACGTCATCATCACTTTCTTTTGAAGCTTTAAGTACAATTCCTCTTCGTTTATCTTCTTCTACCCTTTGCTTGAGAGTAATCTCATGTGTAAGAAGCTTGCCAAGTAGTACATCTGTTGACAAAACTGACAAATTATTAGCTTCTTCGATTGAGGTCACTCTAGCCTCCTAATCCTTTTTTGACAATACTCGTAAGATCTTGTTGTTGATGTTCTCTTTTTGATACATCTTACCTAGCTTTATTAATCTATTTGTGATCACAATGAAGTGGTTATACATTTCTAAAATTGACTCATTTACCTTCATTGTAAACAACTCATGATGAATCTTCTTTATTCTTACTTGATTGGTTTCCTCATGATGAGTCTCCAAAGCAACCCAAATATGTTTGGCTGTAATACAATGAGAAACATGTCCATATTCCTCATGACTGGTTGCACAATATATCATGTTCATAGCCTTCTTATTTTATGCATTTGCTTTCAATTCTTCTCTAGTCCAAGTTGCCTTAGGCTTGAGAGTTGTGACTCCATCAATTGTAGTTGTTGGTGAAGAAAACTCATTCTTAATCAAATTAAATAAGTCTACTCCATCACTTTCTAAGAACACTTCCATTTCGTGCTTCCAATATGGGTAATTCGTGCTGTCAAAGAAGGGTGGTTTAGTATAGGATTGGCTTTCAATACCTTGAGTTGCCATTGGATCTTTAACTCTAGAATTTTACTTCTAATCAGCAATGAGCACCACATGCTCTGATACCAAATGAAAGTCCTGCGGAAGTAGCAAATCAAGCGCTCAGTTTATAGTAGTTCAGCATAACTCTTTGCTTACGTCCACTTCTCCTAAGTCTCAACTTAGGGTTTCACTAAAATCCAATCACAATGCAACAATGGATTCCTCAACACAAATCCAATCCCTAGTATTTTGTAGGCTCACACTCAAACCTTTACAATCAATATCAATCTCACAATAATTAACTCTCAATTATAAAGTTAATGCCCCAAGCATTAATCATACACCAACCCAAGATTACAATAACACACACTTAAGTTATGAAAGATAAAGTACAATGAGAGTATGAATCACAAGATTGAGTTTCTAACAAGTTTACTTACTTGTTAATGAAGTTAATTGTAATGTAGAAGCTTTGCACAAAGAATATAGACGTTAGAAAAGTAATAACATTGTCAATCTTGTAAAATAAATCCGTTATAAAGACTTTAAAATCTTTCTGGGAATGCATGTATGGCCATACAGATATCGGTACGCCCGTACTGCTTTAAAAACAACAATACACAAATTACGCCACAAGCTAGGTACACCCGTACCACTTCATTGGTACCCATATACTTGAACTTCGACAATTTTTGAAATCAAAACACATAATGTGGTACGCCCGTACAATATTCCGTACGATCGTACGCACAAAGCATAATATGTGGTACGACCATACCACAACCTATAGACCCGTACCAATCACATACATACAATTTCAAATCAAAGCTACACTTGGTACGCCCTTACCAAACACACAAAGTGAAATTCACTTAGTACGGTCAACCGTATGCCCATACCACACAATGCATAGTAGTGGTATGCCAGTACTACATCTAAAAATCATATTTTTAAATGAAAATTAACTTAAATTGATTAAACAAAACACATATATCAAAATCCTAGGTCAAACAACAAGTATTATTTTTATTCATATAATATTGTTATAGAATTCAATTTTTATAAATTAAAACCATTGTTATTAAATTATTAAAATAAAATAAAATTAATGTTAATAAATTTAGATTATTTAATAAACTTTTATTTTCTTGAAACTAATTATTTATAATATAATAAATTTTAGTTTTAATAAATTTAGAGAAATAATAAAACTATTATTTCACTTGTTACTCTTTCCTATCATAATATTAATTATAAATTTGAAAGAGGTATGCTCAATTAATATACTTTGCTAGATTTTTATAGTATGAGTTTAAAAATGTTAATCTATATTTTAACAATATAAGATATTTTATAACTTTAATAAATATCTCATAAAATATAAATTAATTATTAATTAACAAATACAAATCAAATTAGTAGTATTTATGTTTAAATAAAATTTATCTAGATAAAAAAATTAAATAATATAATATAAATTATAAAACAATAAGTAATTAACAAATATAAATAAAATTAGTAGTATTTATTTTTAAATTAAATTTATTTATATAAACATTAAATTATATGATATAAAATATAAAATAATTAATAAATAATAAATAAAAATAAAAATAAAAATAATTATCTTTAAATAAAATTTGTTTAGATAAAAATAAGATAATATAGTATAAAATATAAAATAATTAGTACATAACAAATTAAATCTTTTAAAAATTAATAAAATTTAAGAAAAAGGCAAAACTGTCTTTTCCAATATCTACTAATTATAATTAATAAATTTATTTTGTGTACTAATCTACATCAAATAAAACTTATTTTATTATTTATATTTGTTATATTAACTTTTTGTATTTATTTTTGATAAGTTTGAAAAAATAATATTTATTTTCACGTAAATTTTAAAAAATAATATTTATCTTTCAATTAAAATTGAAAAAGATAGAAAGGTAGGGTAGAATTGTATTTTCACTCCCTTTCCTCTTTTAATATTGTAGAAGTAATTTGTTATTTTTATTTGTTAGATTAATATTTATATTTATTTTTTATAAGTTTTAAAAAGTAGTCAATAATAAATTAGTAGTGTTTATTTTTGAATCAAATTTAATAATTAATAAATATAAATAAAACTATTAATTTTTAATAAATAAAAATAAAATAAATAATATTTATATTTGAATAAAACTAGTAATTTTTAACTTTAAATAAAATTTAATAGCTACTAAATACAAATAAAATTAATAATATTTATCTTTAAATTATTCATTAATTTATATTTTTAATTTGTTAATTTTAATAATGATATTATACACTAATCACAATTAATATAAAATAATATACTAATTATAATTAATAAATTTATTTTATATGCTAATTTATATTAAACAAAAATTTATTTTATTATTTTTATTTGTTAGATTAATTTATATATATATTTTTCATAAGTTTCATGTAAATTTTAAAAAATAATATTTATCTTTGAATTAAAATTAAAAAAATAATATTTATTTTTATATAAATTTATAAATTAAAAAAAAAGAAGCAGACTTGTATTTTCATTCAAATCCTTAAAAACAATACCTGATACTATTACGAACCATATTCTTACCATAGTGTAATTAAAAAAAAAGAAAATAGCAAAAAGTTTTTTCTTTTTTCAAAACTTGTTTGTTAATTGAGTGATATTATTTGCATCATTACTTTTTTACGCTAACACTATTCTAACATTTCACTTTTTAATAACAAAATCTTTCCAAAGAATCAACGGTTATCATCTGATTGCTCTCCATCTTCACCATAACAAACAATCGTCACGAATTTTACAGGTAAGAAACTTGTATTATCTGCTGCCTTCCTGTCAGCTACTTCGTCCGATTCCTTTGGCAGCTAATTCAGGTTACAGTCACTTGGAAAATTCCTCTGTTTCTCTACTCTCTTCACCAACGCTCTTTCATGTCACCTAGTCTGTCATTAGTCACAAGTCATCAGTAAGCCTCCGTGGTAAGTTTACTACAGGGAAAAGGAGAGCATGAATGTATTCAGTGTCCTAGACAACGCAATTTAACAATTTGATCCCTTCAAAAAATACTGCAAGTAAAACAGATTACGTCATTCAAAACCAAACCGGGGATGTCCCTTTTCAATCCTTTCTCAGGCAACTGAAACAACTTACACCAGAAATGTTAACTCAAAGCATACCACTAGCTACAGTTCGGAACAAAAGGGAAAGGTGGCCATCTAACGAAAGATGGTGAATGAGAAATGGTCCTTGCTATCCTAGATAATGCATGTCAATAAAATGGACAAGTAAGAACAAAAGAAATTACAGCGTGTCATAAAATTTTAACCGTCTAGGTGGAAAACCCCCCTGATTGACCTCATATATATATATACACGAGTGAGTGCCCAACTCGACGAATCAGGCCTTGATCCCCAACTATTTGGGACGTTCAACAAAAGGCCATCAAAACTATTTCAACAAAAGACAACATGTATTATCTTCACTTTCCTTCAGTGGCTCACTTAACCGAATCTTATGGAGTGAGCCATGAAGGATACGTACCTTGGAACTTTTGTGTTTCTGTACATAAGCATAATAGTCAATAGAACAGGAAGCATTGCCGAGCACAAGTGTTCCAAGGAATGTCCGCTTACAAAGAAACGATTTGCGTGGTATATTTTTCGGTCAAGAGCACCTTCAAACTTCGCTAAAAGGCAAACACCTGTATTACATGATGTTAACATTTAGAGACCAGGCAATGCATGAAGAACAAAAACAAACTACCAAAGTAATTCCATATCCATAGACTACATAAAACAGCGCAGTAGTGGGGGCAAAAGGAAAATTTGACCAAGAACAAGACACTAAAAGTTCCAAACTTTAAATGGCCCAAAGAAATGGCAACTCCGATACCCATGGAGGGGCAGCTGTTCTAGAAGATAACTATTAGCAATTCAAAAATGATAGATTTCCTCCGATGTTTAAGAGTACTCACTGCAATAGCGAGAGAGAGAACATACAATCCTCCTGGTCTCTCCAAAGCCTGTTTTCCGTAGCTTAGATACATCATCTTATCAAAAAAATTTCAATTTTGTCAACATCTCGAAGCAACCAGCACAGAATTGCCCAAGTCTTTGCATATGTTACCACACCAACCCCTAGAAAAGTTTATCCTAATTGGTAAACTTTGTTTTTTCCATTCAAAGAAACAATCTCTAAAGAATATTTTCCACCTAATCCTCTCTTTGTTCATTCACGTTTTACTAAGAAAAAAAGGTTCAAGCATTCTATTTGGGAGCTGAATCTCTAATTGACACATGTATTTAAGTATATTTTCAGCACTTATAGAGCAAGGCCATACTTTTGAATCATCAAACAAGCAGACGAAGCAACCCAAAGAAGAGGCCTAGAATCTTTCTCAAATTCTTTTGCTACTATAAGACCATTAGAGTAAAATAAGACTCTAAAACAAGCGTAGAAAGAGCTTCCTTCAGAATTTACAGAAGCTGGAAACACTTCTTTCTTGCAAACTAATGCCAGTTCTCTTTCGATCTCAAGGTTACAAGAATCCGCTGAAGCGTTTTGGCTAAATAAAGCATCCCCCATTTTTTGTTGTCACTGCATTAATGACCTTGGGTTGCAACTGTCAGGTTTTTTTATGCCACACATGAAATAAGTCAAGACTTATTCAGACTTTATAAACTAAGGTTTACAGATAAACCAGAGCAGTGAGGTGTGGAATACCTGCAGCCCAAAGCCAATACATCGAGTGAGTGTATTTGGGTGGATAAAAAAATGTGATGCCTGGTATAGCAACGCATGGAATCAGCTGGAACATCATGCACAACCGAAGATCATTAAATATTCTGCAATCAACTAGCAACCCAGGCTCAGCAGAAAACTTTACAACATTCACGACATAGGAGGATCAGCCTGTTAAAGCAAAGGGCTGCATTTCAAAATGTAGGAAGTAAAAAACCAACCTTGCATAAGCTGCGCTAAGAAAAATAACAATCAGCGAACCGAACAAACAATTTAGTCCAATTTGTCTCCCCACTCTTTCCACAATAAAACTAGAAAAAAGCGAGGAATACGCTATCATTATCTGCAACAAAAGTCACATTAAGAAATCGAAACATGAACTGTTGTATCTAACAATGAGGAAATCATGCAAAAAAGAAAACAAAACTCTTCATTATTTGTTCTAACTTGTCAAGAAACAACATGGTCAAAACTGATTGAAATTTGCCAACCTGTGGAATTCAATTCTTTAAAGTTGAAATTCAAAACATTGTCAAGGCAATGAATTCATTCCGATTCATCGATATGCTTATGCGCGAAAAGAATTCTCAAACATGATCTATTCCAAACAAAGCCTAAAGGAACTATGCAAAAGAAAGGTCAACACTAACCGGCAACGTATCCCATATGACTCTATTGTCATCAGGCTTAAGATGATAATAAGCAGACCCAAATGCAACACTCATCATGCCTCCATAGAACACCACCCAACCCCAAATCTCTCCTCTCAAACTGCCATTAAAAAAAGAAAAGAAAAGAAAAGAAAAAGAAAAAGAAAAAGAAAAAAAGAAAAAATTCCAACAGAAAGCTCAAGAGGATCAACATAAACCATTAAAAAAGAAGAAAGGAGCCTACCTTATATTAAAAAAGGATCCTTGAAGAGAAAGAACAAAACCCACAACACCAACAACAAGAAACGGAAAATTGGTGACCACATTCAAAGTATTCGGCACTCCTGTAAAGCAAAAGAAAGAAAGAAAGATAATGCAGTTCAAAACGTGAATCATAAAGTGTTTTCAACAAAGAAGAAATAGAATAAAATAGCCAAAACCCAGATAGCAAGTCACTGATGAATTACAAAGAAGAAAAGGGTGAGTGCTGAATTACCAAGAAAATTACGCATATCAGCAAAGAGATGATGGTTATGAGAGAGAGGGATTTTGGGTGTGAGTAACATTAATAAAACCCAAAACAAGAACACGATCAGCCATATCTGACTTCTCTTCTTTCCTCTTCCTATTATGATCTCAACCTCTCTGTTTCCTATCCATCCCATCTCTATTTCTCTCTTCTGTTATAGTTTTAATCCTAATTTCTATCAGTTGGCTTTTTTAGGGGGTTTCAACTCTCAGGGATCGCTTCTTCCAATGTCGTCACGCTGATTTTCTTTCCATTTTCGTCAAATTTTTGTCCAACTTTACGATATTTTCAGGATTGCACTCTGTAAGCTTCTGCGACATCAATACGACGTGCCGTTTTCTTCCACAGTTGATGGCTGACTTCGAGATTTGATGAAAGAAGGAAATAGAGTACATCTAATGATGAGCAAATTGCATTTTGCCATCATGTAGATTCCAATGGTAATTTGAATGCATCCAACTATTGAGAAAAGGGACTTAAATCCAATGGTTGCTGATTGTTTAAATTATATTATTTATTTTGATTTTAAAAACTAGACAAATAATTAAATTTAAAATTAAATGAATTATATTAACTCATATTAAATTATATTAGATTAAAAATATTTTAAACCTGCTCAATTCAAATATTATTAATACTATTTAATATATCTTAATAAAGATATACCATGGAGGAGCATTTTTTATATTATTAATTATAATTTTTTTATTTTTTAGTCTAATAAAAAGTAAAATATTAAATAAATGTATTTAATTATGTGTTTAGTTTTTATTGTTGTATTATTTTTTATAATTACATTAAATATTCATTTGAAATTTATATTATTATTTTAAAACTTATAATCTTCAAATTATACTAATTTAAATTAAAATAAATTATTTTATATCAAAAAATGAATAATTAAATTGAATTAAACTAAAATTCAATGCAATTTTTGAGATTTAATTTTTTAAATAATGAAAGTTGGGATATTTTGAAATTTTTGAAATGGAATGAAGCAAGAACAATCTCAATATTGCAAATACTAACCCTCTTTCCCAATTTATTTCTATTTTTTATTAAAATTACTTTTAAAATGTATAATTTAAAAAAAGCCTTCAAATAATTTTAAAAAAAGCCATAGGTTAATTGATTTTAGATAAATAAATAATTATTAAGAATAACTATCAAAGTTCAATTTTTAAAAAATAATTATTAAAAATGTATATGAATATTCTTTTATTATTATATTAATTGTTAGACCCGAGATTTTGATGTGTGTATTTTGTGTAAGTCAATTTAAGTTATTTGTAATTTTAAATAAGTTTTCTATGTGTGGTACGGGCGTACCTGTTAACACTGTATTTTCACCCCTTGCATAGGCAGGCTGGGTTGCCTACTTCGGGCACGTATTACAACTTGTTTCCTTATCGGGATGGCTTGATACAGGTTCCCATTCCTAAGAGCAAGTTGCATACATGAAGTGTGCGTATTTATTTGCCATATGGGCACAAGATTTGCCCCCCGTTTAGTCCGTGCAAAATGGCTGCCAATCACAGATTTTCAGCACAGGCTGGCTGGGTTGCCCACTTCGGGCACGTATTGCAACTTGTTTCCTTATCGGGATGGCTTGATACAGGTTCTCATTCCCAAGAGCAAGTTACATACATGAATTTTATATATTCATTTATCATATGGGCACACGGTTTACCCCCCATTTAGTCCGTGCAAAATAGCTGCCAATCACAGATTTCCAGCATAGCCTGCACAGGCTGGCTGGGTTGCCCCTTTGGGGCATGTATCACGACTTGTTTTTGTATCGGGGTGGCTTGATACAGGTTCCCATTCCCAAGAGCAAGTTGTATACATGAATTTTGCGTATTCATTTACCATTTATGCATACGGTTTACCCCCTGTCTAGCTCGTGCAAAACGGCTGCTCATCTAGTTTTGGTGAAGAAATGAGACATTATCCCACATTGTTAATCCTAAGGGTGCCACCCCTCCTAAGGCTACTATAAATACAAGGGTAAGCCTTCTTCTCAAGACACACAATATATCATACAAATCATACTCAAAATATCATACAAATGATATATATTTTAATTCTAAGACATTAAGCTCTAAGGATTAAAATAACTTAAGTAAAATTTAATTAGGATTAGTGACTAATTAATTTTACTAAAATCCTAAGCTTTTGGGAATTTGGGGGGAACGACTTCTAGTCCTAGTAAGTCATTTCTTCCTTTGACTTCTTAAGTTAATTTAGCTTTTCTGCCATGTTTAGCTTATTTTCTTAATTTAGATTTACTGTCATGTTTAGCTTATTTTATTTAGCTTTATTGTCATTTTTAGCTTTTTATTACGTCATGTCATATGTCATGTCATCATGCCACGTTATATGTCATTATGCCATGTCATCATGCCACGTTATATGCTGATATGCCATATTACGTACCACGTCATATGCTAATATGCCATGTCACATGTCACGTCATATGCTAATATGTCATGTCATATGCCACTATGCCATATCATCATGCCACATCACATGTCATATACCACTATGTCATGTCACATGTCACGTCACATGTTATATGTCACTATGTCATATCATCATAACATGTCACATGTCATACACCATTATGCCATGTCATCATGTCACATGTCACATTATATGTCATATACCATTATGCCATATCATCATAACACGTCATATGTCATGTGCCATTATAATATATCATCATATCACATGCTACGTCACATGTCATATGCTATTATGCCATGTCATTATATCATATGCTATTATGTTATGTCACATGCTACATCATTATGTCATATGCTATTATGTCATGTCACATGCTACATCATTATATCATATGCTATTATGTCATGTCATCATATCACATGTCATGTCATCATGTCATATGTTATATCATCATGTCGTACCTTACATCCATTGAACTTCAGCTCTTGATTTGTGCTTTTTACATAGCATAGAATTAGTCAATCAAGTTCTAAATTTCATTTGCTATTAATGATTTTACTTGTTTATTTACATTTTCACTCGTGCATTTTTTAGCTCGTGTTACCCGAGGTGGAATTTTTCTCGAGGAGGTTGAGACATTGCTTAATATCTCAGATTTTTGTACTGACAAAGATCTTATGTAATAAAATAGCTTTATTCCCCCATTTTTAGGATTTAACATGAAATCCTATGTGTATCCCCTAATTCCTTGATCCCTTTCACCGGCCTTTCAAGAATTTTTATTTCGTGGATGGTTTTATTATATTTGCTAAAATATACATGCCATATCATATCACATGTCATGTCACATGCCACATCACACACTTCTATGCCATGCCATAACATATATTATCTAGTATACCAATACGATCCAAATATGCCAATCTGTCAATCCGTCATACCATACGCGCTATTTTTCATGTTATATGCCAATATACCATGCCAATTTGCCATGTTATATGCCATTATGCTATGTCATTATACCATGCCACATCACATGTCATGCCATATGCCACGTCACATGCTATGATGTATGTTACATCACATGCCACATCGTATTCTATATCGAATGCCAATTCACACACGCACATCACTATACCATATCATGCATATGTCATGTCATTTTACTATATCATTATTATATCATGTCATGCATATGCCATGTCATTTTATTATATCATCACTTCACATGTCATGCATATGCCATGTCATCCAAATGTCATACAACATTATATGTCATTCTACGTGCAACTATGCAACGCCAAATCGCATGTCATGCTATATGCTTACTTATATGCTCGCTTGATTGCCTGCTTAGGACAATTAATTCCAATTATAATGGTAAAATCAATTTTGAAAACTCATAGAAATGGATCTTCACCACCCGAACCCATCTCTGAAGGGTTTAATTAGCACTCATGCTATGAGTCGATTGAACCAATCCGAAACCATCCGGTGGCAACTCCCTTGAGACTCTTTTGAGTCCATATTATTCCTCGAGGTCACCCCTTGGGAAGTCCGTGCTTTCACTCTAAGTGCGATCCTCAATCCATAAGCCTCACAAGCCTCACTTTAGGTGGTGGCAGAAACCGGCGCTCACAATACCATTTGTGTTTGTTGTGTGGTATGGCCATACGATTGACCATACTAAATCAGATTAACTTTACTGTGTATAGTATGGGCATACCATTTTTGGTACGGACATACGACAGATCATACTAAGTTGGCTTTGTTTTCTTGAGTTTGGTACGGGCGTACTAAGTCTTGGTATGGGCATAATATTGCTTGTAGAAAATTTTGTTTGTCAGGATATTTTGTTTGGTATAGGCATACCAATAGTGGTATGGACGTACCATTGCTCACAAGAATTTTGCTGGTTAGTAGATTTGCTTCTCTACGGGTATACCAATGGGTGGTACAACCGTACTAAGTTTTTGCCTTATATTTCAATTTATGTTTTTGAATTGGTACGGGTGTATAGAAACCCGTACGACCATATGCAACTTTCCAGATTCAATTTAAACACTGTGTAACGGTTCTATTTTTAAGATATACACTTTCTATTCAAATTCTAATGGCTATTTTTGTAGAGCAAAGCTTCCTTGGAGCATTAAACTTCAATAGCAAGTAAGTTCACTTGTTGTATTATAATTCAAGTATTGTAAACTCTCTTTATGTTGTATTCCCATAACCTAAGTGTTAGGTTTTATTATTATGGGTTGGTGTGAGATTAATGCTTAGGGCATTAACTTTTATTTGAGAGTTTAATTACTATGAGATTGTAATTGTTATAAAGGTTTGAGTATGTGTCTGAAAACACTGGGGTTTATGATTCATTGTGAAGAATTCTTTATTGTATTGATTGATTGAGATTAATGGAACCCTAAGTGGAAGACTTGGGAGAAGTGAATGTAGGTAAGAGTTAGTGCTGAACCACTATAAATTGTACACGTGTTACCAATTCCGCAGGAATTTCATTTGGTATCAGAGCATTGGTGCTCATTTATCATTAGAAGTAAAATTCTAGAGTGAAAGATCCTATGGCAACCCAAAGCATTGAGAGTTAATCATATACAAGACCCCCATTCTTTGATGGCATGGATTATCTGTACTAGAAGCATTAAATGGAAGTCTTCTTTGAGAGTGATGGTGTTGATTTGTTTAATCTAATTGAGAATCAGTTTTCTCCTCCAACAACTACAACAAATGGTATTATAACTCTTAAGCCCAAGGCAACTTGGACAAGAGAAGAATTTAAAGCAAACGTAAGGAATAAAAAGGCAATGAATATGCTTTGCTGTGCTATTAATTATGAGGAATATGGATGGGTTTCATATTGTGTCACAGCTAAGTAAATATGAGACACCTTGGAGATTCATCACGAAGGCACGAATCAAGTCTGAACCAAGAAGATTCAACTATTAACTCATCAATATAAGTTATTTACAATGAAGGCAAATGAGTCAATTTTGAAAATGTACAACCGCCTCATTGTAATCATAAATGGATTGATGAAGTTAGGCAAGATGTACCAAAAGGAAGACATCAACAACAAGATCTTGTGGGCACTGTCAAACAAGGATTAGGAGGCTAGAGTAACCTTCATTGAAGAAGTGAACGATTTATCAGTTCTGTCAACTGATGTACTTCTCAGAAATCTTCTCACTCATGAGATTACCCTAAAGCAAGGGGTAGAGGAAGACAAGAGAAGAGGATAGCACTTAAAGTTTCAAAAGAAGAAGATGCCTCTTCAACAAGCGAAGGGGAGATTGATGGTGAAGGCACCCTCCTTTCCAAACGTATCAAGACTTTTCTTATGAAAAAGAAGAAATTCGAAAAGGATGACAAGAAGCCATTTGAGGCAAGATGAGACTTGAACTAAAGGGATAACTTTTGAAGGAATCAAGCCATTTGCTATGAATGCAACAAGCCGGGATACATGAGAAATGAATGCCCTCACCTCAACAAACCATCCAAACCTTTCAAGAAAAAGGCATTGAAGGCAACATAGGATGATGATAGTAAGATAAACGAGGATGTGTCCGATGATGAAGGAGCAACAAACTTATACTTCATAGCATTCATGGACGAGGAAAAAATGAGGTATGCTTAAGATCCAAGATTAATGAAAGCAAATGGTACCTAGATAATGGATGCTCAAGGCATATGATCAGTAATGCAAACCTTTTCTCCAACTTTGAAAAATGGGATGGAGGTAATGTCACCTTTAGAGATAATGCCAAAAGTAAGGTTGTTAGAATTAGTAAGGTTGGTAAGGATTCCAACTTTTCTATTAACAAGGTTTTGCTAGTAGAGGGATTAAAATATAATTTTCTTAGTATTAATCAATTGTGTGATAATGGATATAAAGTTATCTTTAATCGCAAAGGTTGTTTTGTTTATAGAATAAGTGATGATTTATTAGTATTTCATGGTGATAGGATAGAAAACATGTATGTAATTGATTTAGATTCTTTTGCTAACAAACATGTGAAGTGTCTTATTTCCATAAGTGAAGATTCATGGCTTTGACATAGAAGGCTTAGACATGCTAGCTTTGAAAGCATTGGTGATCTCGGGAAGAATGAGCATGTGGTGGGACTTCCAAAGATCAAATTTGCTAAAGATAAAGTATGTGAGGCCTGTCAAATGGAAAAATAGGTAAAGTCTTCATTTAAGGTGAAAAATAAGGTAACCTCCTCAAAACCTTTATAATTGTTGCATATGGACTTATTTGGACCAACTAGGGTAGCTAGTTTAGGTGGTATGTATTATGTACTTGTCATTGTTGATAATTACTCTAGGTTTACTTAGGTTTCATTTATAACTCATAAAGATGATGCATTCAATGCTTTCCAATTATTAACTAAAAGAATGCAAAATGAGAAAGGATATTATATTTCTTCAATAAGAAGTGATCATGGAAAAGAATTTTAAAATGAAAATTTTAAATCATTTTATGATTTGCATAGTATTCATCATAACTTCTCATCTCCCAGAACTCCTCAACAAAATGGGGTAGTTGAAAGGAAAACCAAACACTTTATGACATGACACATACAATGCTCAATGAGTATCAATTGCCTTCATACTTTTGAACCGAAGCGGTCAATACCGCTTGTTATATCATAAATTGAGTTCATTTAAGATCGATTTTAAATAAAACTCTTTATGAGCTATGGAATGGTAGAAAACTAAGAATTTCATACTTTAGAGTATTTGGTTGCAAGTGCTATATTTTAAACACCAAGGATAACCTTGGGAAATTTGATTCAAAAACTGATGAAGGTTTATTCTTAGGGTATGCAACATTTAGCAAGTCATATAGGGTGTTTAACAAACGTTCTTTGATTGTAGAGGAATCTATGCATATTGTTTTTAATGAAACTAACTCCCTTGATCCAAGAAAGAACATTATTGATGATAATGTAGGAATCTTATTGGAACAAGATGAAGGACAAGAACATCAATAAGATGATACACCTAAGGATATTGAAAAGGAAGAAGTGAATAATCTTCCTCCTCATCTAGCTGCAACCCACATTGAGCATGACCTTCCTAAGAAGTGGTAATTTTTGAAAGGACACTCCAAGGAGCAAATCATATATGAAATATCAAAAGGGGTAACCACTCTTTCTAAATTCAAAGATATTCATAACAATCTTGCATTCATTTATAAGATTGAACCTAAGAATGTGAATGAAGCCTTAGATGATGAGAGTTGGGTGTTAGCTATGCAAGATGAACTAAACTAGTTTGATAGGAATAATGTATGGACCTTAGTACCTAAGCCTAAAGATGCATCTATTATAGGAACTAGGTGAGTGTTTAGGAATAAGCTTGATGAGAGTGGTGTCATAACTAAGAATAAGGCTAGGTTAGTGGCACAAGGTTATTGTCAAGAAGAAGGCATAGACTTTGATGAAATCTTTACACCCGTAGCTAGATTAGAAGCCATTAGAATGTTATTGACATATGCATCTCATATGAATTTTAAATTGTTTCAAATGGATGTAAAAGTGCTTTTTTAAATAGTTTTATTAATAAAGAAGTTTATGTTGCACAACCCCTTGGTTTTGAAGATTTTGAATTTCCAAATCATGTTTTTAAACTTACCAAAGCTTTTATATGGCCTTAAACAAGCCCCTAGAGCTTGGTATGATAGGTTGAGTAGTTTTCTTATTGATCATGGTTTTGAAAAAGGCAAAATAGACATAACACTTTTCATTAATAATTACAAACGTGATATTTTGCTTGTTCAAATTTATATAGATGATATCATATTTGGTGCTACTAATGAAAAATTATGCAAGGAGTTCTCTGAGTGTATGCAGGGAGAATTTGAGATGAGCATGATGGGAGAGTTGAAGTATTTCTTAGGACTTCAATTCAAGCAATGTGAAGATGGAATCTTCATCAACCAAGTCAAGTATGTATAAGAAATGCTCAAGAAATTTGGATTGGAAGATGCTAAAGCTAGCAATACTCCCATGAGTACTACCACAAAGCTTTCCTTGGATGAAAGCGGTAAACAAGTTGATCAAAAGAAGTATAGAGGTATGATAGGTAGCTTGCTTTACCTAACTACTTCTAGGCCTGATATAATGTTTGTTGTGTGTATGTATGCTAGATTTCAATCATCTCCTAGGGAATCTCATTTGAGTGCTGTGAAAAGAATTTTCAAATACTTGATTGACACTATACATTATGGCTTGTGGTATGCTAAGAATGACTCTTTTGACTTGATTGCTTATTTTGATGTTGACTTTACTGAAAATGTGTTAGATAGGAAAAGTACGTCTGGTACTTATCATTTCTTAGGGAATTATTTAGTTTCTTGGTTTAACAAGAAATAGAATTGTGTGTCTCTATCTACTACTGAATCTGAGTATATATTTGTAGGTTATTATTGTGCCCAAGTGTTATGGATTCAATAACAATTGAGGGATTACAATATTTATGTTTCATACACTTCTATTAAATATGACAACGCTAATGCTATAAACTTGTTTAGGAATTCTATTCAGCATTCTAAGACTAAGCACATTGATATTAGGCATCATTTCATTAAACATGAGTTAGGAAATGATAGATGGATCATTTTTGAAGTAGGATTGATTGATGGACTCTAGAAAGGTTGAAAATTTCCTTCAAATCTCTTCAAAATTTTCTGATTTTTAGGTCTCGTACGGCCGTATGTGTTTGGTATGCCCATATGAACCACTTTTATTTAATTCAAAAATCTGTCAAATAACTTGTACGGCCATACCCTAATACAACTGTGACTTGTACGGCCGTATGGGTCGTACGTGTTTGGTACGCCCGTACATGTTTTAGGTATAAAATTGGTACGACCGTACTAATGTCTTGTACGGCCATACCAATCACAGTTGCAAAATTAAAATTTTTGGGTGAAGCTCTCGTACGGTTGTACGCCCCAGTGGTACGCCCATATGCGATAGTGAATTTTCAGGCATTTTTAAGCCGTACGATCGTACGCTATGCGGTACTCCCGTACGCGATCTGAAAACCTAATTTTTAAAGTGATTTTTCAGTTGCCGCCAGTTACAATTTTTGATTTTTCTCTGATTTCTCTCTCAAATTCTCACCAAATTCATCAAAATTAGTCCCAAATCACTCCAAATTCATTTGCCCATTCCTCCTCACTTCATTTTTGGTTTGATTTCTTCTTATTCTTCAGTTTTTATTTTGAATTTTAACTATTTTATTACCTTTTGATTCAATTTTTCTTTTTAATTTTCTGAGCATTCTAGACACTTTTTGTGTTCTTTACAATAAAGTGCTTAGGATTATGTTAGCTAGGTGTGGTTAAAATTTTATTGATTTCTATGCAGGTTTAGATTTTTGAGTTTTTTTAAAAAATTAGCTGAAATTCTATCGAATTTTTGAAAAATTCTGTTTTCTATTAACTTGTCTGTTTTTATTGATTTTTAGCTATGTCAACTACTTCTGGTCACGGTGGCTCTTCATCACAGGTATGTAGAGTCAAACGCATCATCTCTACAGGCTTTGGCCCTCGTGCTGCTACTCCTGCCTCTGCTGTTCGTACTTCCATTTTGAGTGAGAAAGTTTTCTCTCACTCTCGATTTGCATGTTGATCTATTATTCGCCAAGTTGGATTAGAGACTGATGTTCTGTGATATTTGGCTAATGTAGGTTGGTCAAATTTTGCATTCTTGGATAACCTCTTTATTCAAACTGTAGCTCTTGAGTTTCTACATTCATTTACTCTTTCTACCTCATTCAACTGCACTTTCAGACTCTTTTGCAGACTTTACACTCTTTTTCCTACAAAGTTTAATGTTATTTTCAATTTTCATACTGAGGGCATTTCTAATGCTAAATCTATGGTATTTGATTGCAATGACCTCTGGAGGGAGATCGCTCTTGATACTCCTTTCCATCCTTCTAGACTAAAGGCCTCCTGCCTTAAGTCTCCTACCCTATATTACTATCATAGATTGATCACCTATCTTATTTTTAGGCAATCTGAGTCTAATGATACTGTTACTGGCCCTGACCTTATTTTTCTATATTCTATGGTCATGGGTGCACCCATTCAGTCTGGGCGTGGGCTTCAGATCTCTTTCCATGAGGTCAACATCTAGAAGTACCCTAGCAGGGCTATTCTGTTCAGTTCCATTATTCATTCTATTCAGTCCTATTCTTGGACCAAAATGTCCTAATCTTGATCTCTCATTCATCGAGCATTCTATGCTCTTTGAGTTTGTTTCTGGCGAGTACATCATTTATTCAGAGTATATCTCTAGACGTCTCAAGCATCTACAGTCATTAGGTCTTGCCAATGACACTATTTCTCTCTATGGACGATGGGCAGTAGAGATTTGTCAACATTTGCAGGTTCCCATCCCTGAGGATACTCTTACAGAGCTTTGTGTTGAGTCTAACTCTTCTGATATAACATGTCAGGTAGCTCTGAGCTACAAACTTTAGCATCATTTTCAGAGTGGATCTTCTTCATCTGCTACTATCCATGATCCCTCTGCTCCTGCTGCTGCTCCTATACAGGATTAAGCTGTTACTACTACTACAACTGCTCCTTCATTTACTAAGATAGTTTTACAGCAGTTTGTTGCCATCACCACTCGACTAGATTGTCTCAATATCATTGAGCACCGTCTTGATCATCTCAATGCCATTGATCGACGCCTTGACATCATAGATCAGCGATTGGATCAGTAGGCTGCCGAGTCCCATGAGTTCCATATGACCACTACAACTACTCTATAGTCCATCAGTCTCTTACTATACCCATTTATTACTCTGTCGAGTCCTCCTCCTCCTCAGGACCCACAGTGATTATTTTGATGTTGTCAAAGGGGGAGATGTTTTGGATTTTGGATTTAGGTATAGTTTTAGATTTTTAGACTAGTTTTCTTTATTATTTCATTATAATTATTGCTCTGGTTAGCGTATTGGATATTTTACTATGATCATTGTATTCAGTTTCTTTGCTCTGATCAGTGTATTGAATATTTTTGAGTATATATGACATATGATGATTATTCAGTTCATTATCCTATATTAGTTATTCTTATTGTTGTTTATATTGTTGTTTGCTCTGATTATGACTTAGTTTGATAATGCTTTGATCATATGCTTTATTTATATTTTGATCATATAATTATGTATATTGCTCTAATCATATGTTATAAAGTTTGCTCTGATTATATGTTATGTGCTTGATTGATTACTTGGTATTTCATGGTATGAATTCTAAAACAAAGGGGGAGATTTCTAAAAATTTTCAAATCTAAAATTTTTGAGTATGTTTTTGCAAATTGAACTTAAATTGATTGCCAATATTAAAAAGGGGAAGATTTTTAGACCTGGGATTTTGATGTATGTGTTTGTGTAAGTTAATTTAAGTTATTTGTAATTTTAAATAAGTTTTTTATGTGTGGTACGGGCATACCATGTTTGGTATAGTCATACCATTTGTGTTTGTTGTATGGTACGGCTATACAGTTGACCGTACCAAATCAGACTAACTTTATTATATATGTTACGAGTATACCAGTTCTTTATGTTATGTGGTATGGGCATACGACTGATCATACCAAGTTAGCTTTATTTCCTTGAGTTTGATACAGGCGTACCAAGTTTTGGTATGGGCGTACCATTGCTTGTAAGAAATTTTATTTGTCAAGAAATTTAGTTTGGTACGAGCGTACCAATGATGGTACAGACATACCATTGCTGGGAGGAATTTTGCTTGTTAGTAGATTTGCTTCTGTACAGGTGTACTAATGGGTGGTACAACCGTACCAAGCTTTTTCCTTATGTTTGAATTTATGTTTTTGAATTGGTATGGGCGTACGGAAACTCGTACGGCCGTACGCGACTTTCTAAATTCAATTTAAACACTGTCTAATGGTTCTATTTTTAAGATATACACTTTTTATTCAAATTTTAACGGCTAGTTTTGTAGAGCAAAGCTTTCTTTGAGCATTAAACTTCAATAGCAAGTTCACTTGTTGTATTGCAATTCTAGTATTGTAAACTCTCTTTGTGTTGTATTCCCACAACTTAAGTGTTAGGTTTTGTTATTGTGGGTTGGTGTGAGATTAATGCTTGGGGCATTAACTTGTATTTGAGAGTTTAATTACTGTGAGATTGTAATTATTGTAAAGGTTTGAGTGTGAGCTTGAAAACACTAGGGTTTAGGATTCATTGTGAAGAATCCTTTGTTGTATTGATTGATTGAGATTAGTGGAACCATAAGTGGAAGACTTAGGAGAAATGGACATAGGCAAGAGTTAATGTCGAACCACTATAAATTGTATACGTGTTGCCAATTCCACAAGGATTTCATTAATTATGTCAGTTATATATTTATTTTTCTATAAATACTTATTTTTTTAATTTTTTTTAAAAAATTATATCAAAATTTATTTTTATCACTTAAATAATTACTTAACCTTATTATGTAATTAATAAAATTAAATTATTATTTGATATTATTATATTAATTAATTTAAATTTATTAATAAGATTATGTTTTTGTTAAATTAAAATTATTGGTGTGTAGTGGGAGAAGTGAAGGGTTTATATAAGTGAATGGTGAAGGGATAATTGTATTATTATGAGGAATATAAGTGCATGATGAGTAACAATTGGTTAAAATACTGGAACCACTCATTATAGAGTATATGATTATTTATACCTAGATTATAACTAGAAAATAATTAGTTTTATACTATTTATAATTATATTTATGTAAGTTTATTCATTATTGATATGATATATATTATATTATATAATTAATTGATGTATTGTTTTACATATTATTAATATGTTATATTATATTAAATTATATTTGATATGTTAATTTTTAAAAAAATTATAACATTTTATGTTAATTGTATAATTTTATTTTTATCAATTAATTGTATCATTTTATGTTACATTTATTATTCAATATCAAATATATTTATCTAACTTATATATCATATAAGTTAATCATGTCAAATAAATTATATCATATTATTTATATCAAATTCAAATTTAAATTTTTAATATAAATATTATTTTAAATCAATCCTAAATTTATGATACACAACTCATAGTATAAACTATCATTCTCAATTTTAAAGATTAGAATCAACTTGACTTGGAGTCTCAATGCACTCATATATTTTTACCTTCATTAACATTTTTTTCATATAGCTAAAGTTTTTTTTACATGTGATTATATATCACCTATAATGCTACTACT
This sequence comes from Dalechampia spathulata, assembly GCA_948192965.1. NCBI lineage: Eukaryota > Viridiplantae > Streptophyta > Magnoliopsida > Malpighiales > Euphorbiaceae > Dalechampia > Dalechampia spathulata. Next base: position 1,764 of record CANYBF010990447.1, on the reverse strand, counting down.
AAGCAGTGTATGTTAATATTCATATATCAAAATAATATATGTAATTTTTTTGTCAAAATATAACAAACTCAATACCTCTTTAAATATCTTCATAATCAATAGAATGAAAAAGTCTTGTTAAACAATTATTTAATCAAGAGGAATGCATGATAATTTTTAAGATCCTTGTAAATTGTTCAAATTCACTTGATAGTTTAATTTAGCATTTCATAAATAACGGTAAATTATTAGTTAAATAAGCATATTTCTATGCATTATCTTTGTAGGGCCATGTTCATCAAAAAAAAGTATAAACATAATCATCGACAGTTCTGGAAGCTAATATGGAGTCTTAATGTTATGCTAAAAATCAAGCTATTTCTCTGAAGAGCAACAAAAAAAATCTACCCATGAGAGCTAATCTTTTTAAAAGACATATCATTCATTTTCCAAAGTGTTCACTATGTCATCTTGAAGATGAAACTATTGAACATATGCTCTTTTTTTGTCAGACATGCACAAATGACATTGTACACATCTGAAATGAATTATATTCCTCAATTAAAAGGTTTCACTTACTTCATTAATTGGTTAACACATACTAATAGCATGATGGTGAACCAAAACAAAGTTGAGCCTAAACAAATCACAACATATATATGCTAGTCTATTTGGATATCTAGAAATAATACCTTGTTTGATAATAGATCCACATATACTATACAAACAACTAGAAGGGTTGTTTACAATTGGCAAGAATACAATTCAACTCATGATCATTTGATGGAAATGAGGGCACACTAGATCACAGTAGCTTTATTCAAGATCAAAAAATGTTATGGAGGCCACCAGATCCATGTCAATACAAGTTCAACTCTAATGCATCTTTTTCAGGATATAAATGATAAAGTGGATTTAAGAGTTATATGTGTCATAGGTATAGATTTCAACCCTTAATAAGGACTCGTGCGGTATCCATATAAAACACTTTCCATACTAGCCACTCTTTGAACCCCATGGATATTCAGTTCATGATCAAGCCAAGCCTCATATATGTGCATCACTAACATTATCATCTCGATTAGACAAGCATAATAAGCTCTTCGAATAACATAAGCATCACATAAGAAAAAGGTATAATAAGATAATAATGAAGCACCATGATTGAATAAAATTCATCGTACTTATTTTATTGATTATTAACTTGATACACAAATTTGATTATCTCACTCTATGTATAGGCAGAGGGAATATCCTACACTAAAAACAAGCCTAACAAGTGTTAGCCATCACGCCTAGAACTCAAATATCACCCAAGGCTAACTAGTTACTCCCCTTAAAAAACATTAGGATCATAGTTGAGTGTGTCAGGATGAAATATCAAAATGTTTTATCTATCATATCCCTAAAATACATAAATAAAATATAAATAGGAAATATCTATTTTATCCTTGAATAGAAAAAACCTCAACCCTTGACAATATGCAAGGATTCCCAAGATAAAATCATAAATGGTATACCAAAATTTACAATATACACATCAGTCTTAGTAGCAGAAGGCCAAACTCTCTTTTTAATAATAAAGATGACAGTATTAATGAACATTTCAAATTGCATTTTTGAGACTAACTCAAAAATCCTTTGTAATATATTACTTAAAAAAATAAGATATTTATTAGGAAATGGAAGTAATTATATCAATAATTCAGAACAATGTATCTAGTATCCTTGTTATTTCTTTCAAATCAATATATATATATATATATATATATATATATATATATA
>CANYBF010990437.1:0-14023 GCA_948192965.1 Dalechampia spathulata | reverse complement strand
CATACGCGATCGCATAAGTCCCGATCATATGCGATCGCGCATGAGAATGAGATGATCATAGGCGATCGCGTATGATACTGACACAATCATACGCGATCGCGCATGATAAAATGCACGTAAAACGAGATGAGGTTACGAATTAAAACACATAAAATATTATGCCAAATCACGTAGAGATCATGCGTAAATCACAAAATAACATGTTATTTGATCACATCAAGCATAAAATATCATGAAAACTAAATAAACATTGCAATAATCAATGAAAAGAGAATGAAAAGTGATTGTGATTTACCTCTCGTAGGTTCTCCAACGCTCCGAGTGCAAAAGAGAATCAAATCCAATCCCGAATCCAAGTTTAGGTTGTTAAAACGCCTAATTCTAGCTGATTTTAGTGCGTTTTGATTAATCCTAATGCCTTAGATTGATTAGAACTAAGTTTTTAATGCTAAAAGGTATTTGACGGCTGCTGACGGATGCTAGAAACCTAGGGTTTCGTCTAAAAACCCCTCTTTCGTGCCAAATGGCAGAATTAGGGTTTAATGTGTCTGTTCCCGAGAACATACGCGATCGCGTATGTTGTGTCTCAAAACATACACGATCACATAAGATGATACGCGGCGTGTAAATGAGACATATGCGATCGCATATCTTCCTGAAGATGCCAAATGAAACCCTAAACGGGCTAGGCCCATCCGAAAGGACCCAGAATGGTCCGAAAGAACCCTAAATGGACCAGAATCAACTCGGAATCGATCCGAATCAAGGCCGGTCCAAAATTAGGGTGCGACAAGGCACATAGCCTATATGCTACACACATAGTCCTATATGTCTAGCATATAGTTTGGAACTTGTCATGTGGGGCCCACTATGGTCGCTTTAGGACGTACGCCCCAAGCCTATAAGCGTTATTCGATGTGAGGAATAACTTTTTAGAATAAAGTTTTTCCAAATTCGGTCCCGAGAAGGCCCCCGACTAAACATCTTTACTATGCAACATGCAGTGCGCATAATGCTATGCACACCGCATGTAGCTATGCGTTCTGGTTTGTAAGGATGAAACAGGATGTGAGCCATATGTCCAACAAGCATTATTCGACATTCTGAGAAACTTTACAGTTTTAATTTTTCTCAAATTCGGCCCCGAACACTGAGTTTTAGCTTAATGGGCCCCTTCTGGGCCCAACAAGCCATTTAGGTGTGCGTTCAGAACACCTAAAATAGGCAAAATGGGTAGCGGGCCCTAATAGTGCCCTCGATGGGCCCCACAGCATAGCGGGCCCTAGAAGTGGCATATAGCATGTCAAGCGCTGTGCCTAGTGTAGGCAACATGTGGAGGGTGTTCTATGCGTACAGAACCCTCAGAATAGGCTAAAAAAGGTGGTGGGCTCCGCTTGTATACTATTCATAATGAATAGTGACCTAGGTTCAAAATGTGATATTTTGCCTTCTGTGTATTTTACCATGCGTAGGCAGCCATGAAATGTGTCCTGTATGTACAGAACCCACATGAAATAGTGGTGGTCCCAGAATATGGCATTTGTAATACCACGGGGTGTGCCTTGCGTAAGGCAACCATGAAATCTGTAAGTACGGAATACACTGAAATGAGCTAATACGAGAGGTGGGCCCCACCTATGCACTATTCATGGTGAATAGTGCCCAGGGCCTAAAATGCAATATTTTGCATTCTGCAATCTCTGCTTTGCATAAGTGGGAGTTGAGTATGTTCTGTATATACAGAGCATCCAAAATAAATAATAAAGGAAGCGGGCCCCGCCTATGCACTATTCATGGTGAATAGTGCCAAATGCCCAAAATGCAATATTTTGCATTTCATGTGGTTTGCCTTGCGTAGGCAATAGTGAAGGGTGTTCTATATGTACATAGCACTCAGAATAGGGAAATGAGAATGGCAGGCCCCACCAGCTCTGATACATTCTGTGCACCAGAATACCCAAGGGAAGCCTATAGAGGGCTATGTGCATAATCGGGGTCGATACAGGGACTAAGATTGAGCCAAATCAACAGAAGCTTGAAATTGCACGATGGTGAAAAGTCAGGGTCAACAATTTGCTCCCTGATCAGAACTATTTTGAGGCGACACATGTGTAAGTCGTCAAAATGCGATATGATCATAACATGACTTTTCATAGGGAGTAGGAAGCGTACCTGACTCTCAGGGGTGCTCGCGTTGAGGCTCGAATCCCAATTCTACCACTGGGAGCCCGGTGCTCGGGTTGGAAAGATCAAGGTTGATCCGCTGCTCGTGCTGAGGCTTACGACCCAGTTCTGCCATTGGGAGCCCGGTGCTCGGGCTGGATGATTAAGGCTAATCAATGGTCCTTAGCGGGATTGATGGCATTTTTACGAGTGATTCATCTAAAGTTGGTGTTCAGATGCCTATGCGTTAGGATTTATGAACCAAAGGCTTGGTTCTGCGATCATTACTAGATCAAGTGGTCAACTGCGGGACTTGGAAGACCATCTGCTGGGTCAATTCTCGTGCTATCATAAAAAAGATAATGCCAAACATCTCCAAATTGGCATCTGGGATCCTCTGCTGGGGTCTCTGACACTTCTGGTTGATAGTTCTGACCAGTAAAAATCCCAGTTCTGTCACTGAGGGCCTGGCGTTCATGCTATTCCGATCAGAGCTTATCAGTGGTCACTGCAAGATCGATGGCTTCTTTATAAGTAAATCATCTGAAGGCGGCGTTCAGATGCCTATGCGTTAGGGTTTATAGTTAGAGGCTTGACTCTGTGATCTTTGTTGGATCGGGTGGTTTAGCTACGGAACCATAATGACCATCTGCTGGGTCGGGGTGATCAACCGTGTGAGCGCCTGGTTTCAGCCGGAGCCCAGAGTGAGGCTTACAAAAGTCACAGACTGGGGACCGTACTTGAAGCAAAAGCATAGTCTTCCTAAGGGGTTCCCTTAGGGAATGATACGGACTCGAAAGAGTCGCAAGGAGTCGCCACCGGATGGTTCCGGATTGGTCCAACCGACCCATAACATGAGTGCTAGTTAAACCCTTCAGAGATTGGGTTCGGGTGGTGGAGATCTATTCTATGAGTTTCCAAAATCGATTTTACCATTATAGTTAGGATTAATTGTCCTAAGCAGGCAAGCATACGAGCGTAAATGTAAGCACGCAGCACGTCATATCAATTGGCGTTGCAAGGTTGCATGTATAATGACATATAAAGCTATATGGAATTTAGGTGGCATGGCATATGCATGTCATGTGATATAGCAATAAAAGAAACATGGCATATGCATGTCATGTGAGCATGAATGACATATCATATGCATGATATGGCAACCTAATATGCAAGCACATATTATGGCAAATAGTGTATTATGTTATGCGTTAACGTTTTGGGATTTATTTTAGTGTTGGGCAGATAGCATATGCAATGCGTGTGTGGGATGAATGGCATATCATATGGCATGGTAAATGGCATACCTTATGCATGGCATGTGAATGATGTATGGTATATCATATGCATGATTTGTGTGATGGTGTAATATATGGCATATGCATGACATGTTAGATGTATTACATACCAAATATGTGGCATGTGAAGTGATGCGTGGCATATCATATGCATGATATGTATAATAGAATGTGCTTGTGTCATATGGGCTGACATATGAAATATTGTATTATGGTATAATACATGGCATACCGTATGTATGGCATATTAAAGAGATGACATACTACATGCATAACATTTGAAGTGAATGATATGCTATATGCATGGCATGTGGGATAATGAATGTTATGGCATATGTATGACATGGCATAGTAGTGCGTATGTGAATGTGTATTCAACATAGTATATGTATGGTATATGGTATGCGTAATGGCATATGTCATGGCATAGTATATGACATGGCATGGCATACATGTGTGCATGATAAGGCGTATGGGTTGATTGCGCGTATTGGATTACGTACCGGTGTATTGGCATATTTGTGTATTTATACATATATGCATATGAAGTATAGTATGTTATGGCATATGGTATATGCATGGTATGCATAGTAGTGTTTGCATGTGTCATATGACATGATAACATAATATTTAAGCAACTATAAATCATCCACGATCAAAAAATAATAAAAGGCCAGGAAAGGGATCGAGGAAATTAGGGGATACAGACGAGACAGGGGGAATTATTACAGGCTGAATAAATTAATTGTACCCTATTACAAATATTCCTCGCATACAAAATTCTTGGGTGTTAAGTAATACCCCTTTTTTTCCTCAAGTTACACTATCCAAAATGCACGAATGGATTAATATGCAAAGTAAACAAATAAATTCATTAGTGGCAAATGAATTTTGGATTTAATTGACTAGTCCAATACCATTTAAAAGTACGAACCAAGAGTCAAAATCCAGCAATTATTAGGCAATAATTTCATGAATTAATACGAGCTGGGTCATGAAAATTCATTTTAATAAAAATAATTTTAGGTAAAATTGTTTTATTTTGATCATGGAAAATTAAATGGGAGGGCTCACATCACATCAAAATTATTGAAGAAAGCCACTCGACCAAATAAAATCTAATCTTGTTAAAAATCACATTTATACGATCAAAAATTGCATTTTATCATAAATTTAATTTTGAGGCCAAAATTAATTATGTAAAAATTATTTTAGTACTTTTCCAGAATACTTGAGCTACTGTGAAACTCAAATACCACTGGATATGTCAGAATACAGTGATAATACAGCCTAAAATATGGTTTTTCTGGAAAAATACAAACTATGCACGCCGCACATCAGGCTATGTGCGCCACACATGGACAAGGTGTGGCGCACATAGCTTGATATGTGGTGTACATAACTTCTAAATCTGCATAAAAATGAAATCTGTCAATATAGAATCAAACTACAGACAAAGAAACGCAAGTTTAAAGAAGACAATACCTCATTTTAACCTTGTTCCAGCCTCCGATTTGATGAACCAAACAATTAATTAAGCAATTAATTCAAATAATTGATTTTAAAGCCAAAACCAAGTAGATCTGAGTGATTTATGACAGATCCAGTACCCCAAGTGTATGATCTAGCTATTGGAGTCACTGGAAAATTCAAAACCGAAGTGGTTTGGGAGCGATTCGGGTTAAAATAGGAAAACCAGGATCTATGTGCGCTGCACATAGATCTATGTGCGCCATACATGAGGGACATGTGGCACACATAGAGCCATGTATGGTGCACATAGCTTTGAAAATCAAAGGAAAACCGACTTTCTTTTAGTAGAAACCCTAGATCTGGCCCCGATCTAGGTAGATCGGACCCAAAACTGGGTTTTTGCTTGAGGATTTGCATCCAAATCATAGAAAAATAAATTTTAAGTAAAAATCATTTGAAATCCAGCTTGTTTAAGGCAGATCCAGGGCACCCAAGGCATGGAAAAGCCTTGAATGGCCCTAAAATGGCTAGATCGGGAAGAAAATCGGAGAAAACCAAGGTTAAAATGTGAGTTTCTTTGAAAACCAGAGCCTATGTGCACCACACATGTGCTACATGTGGCATACATAGGTCTATATGCGCAACATATAGACCCAAAAAATTAAGCAGAAGGAAGAAAAATGAGGAAAAATCAAAAATTTACCTCTTAACAGCAGCTTTGCTTCCAAGGTCTTGCTTCTTTTCAAGTGTAGGGAGCCTAACTAAGCCAATTTAGTCCCTAAATTCAAGTCGACATGAGCATAAGTCATCAAAATGTGATCTGATCATAACGTGACTTTCCACCAGGAGTAGGAAGCGTACTTGACTCGTAGAGGTGCTCGCGTTGAGGCTTGGATCCCAATTATATCACTGGGAGCCTGGTGCTCGGGCTGAAAGACCAATGCTTACCTAATATTCCCAATTCTGCCAATGGGAGCCCGGTGCTCGGGCTAGGTGATCAATGCTGATCCATGGTCCCTAATGGGACTGATAGCAACGCCGCGAGTTAATCATTTGGAGTCGGCATCCAGATGCCTATGCGATAGGGTTTAAGAACCAGAGGCTTGGTTCTTTGATCGCTGCTGGATCGTAGGGTCAAATGCTGGACTCGAGTGACCATTTGCTGGGTCAATTCTCGCACCATCTATAAATGTCAAACATCTTTGAAATAGCTTCCAGGATCCTCTGCTGGGCCTCTGACATTTCTGGTCGACAGTTTTGACTAGTATAAGTACCTTAGCTCCATTACTGGGGGCCCGACGTTCAGGCTACTCCGGTTAGCATTAACCGGTGGTCACTACGAGACCGATGGCTTCCTTGTGAGTAATTCACTTGAAGTCAACATTGAGATGCCTATGTGTTAGGTTTCAATGTCAAGGGCTTGACTCTATGATCTCTGCTGGATCAGGCGATTCTACAGTGGAACCAGAAGCGACCTTCTGTTGGGTCTTGGATGATCAACCGTTCGATCTTGTTCTTGTGCCATCAATTAAGTGTTGTCTATCTCCAAAGTCTGCATTTGGGACCCTCTGTCGGAATGCAACACGATCTGGTCAACGGCTTGACCAGAAGTCAAAGGCTTGACTGCTTTTGATCGTCTGCTGGATAAATTTCCTATCTTTGCCAGACATAGGAAAACAATTTGTCAGTGAAATTAGTATTGAAATAGTCCAGGAAAAATACCTGAATTTTTGAGTATCAGTCTGCTGCATTTTGACTGAATTTTTAGATTTTTCACACGTTTCGGCTCGTGAAAATTAAGCTTCAGAGGGGCAAACGACCTCAAAAAATTCTGAAATTTTTACCATAGGCCTAATTCTTCATGGGCATATTTGTGGGAGGGTGGCACACATTAGCAGACTTCCACAGTGCCAGGTGCATGTTAGCAAAAATTGCAACATGCGGTGCACATTGCTCTATGTGTAGCGCACATTGCTTGGGATTTTTAAATATCTGGACTTCCAATTCAAAACTCACTTTGTTTTCCTTCAAAAACTCAATTTTCTCTGAAACCTCAAACTAAAAATTTTGCGCTTTTGCAGAAATGGCCAGTATTAGGATGCAACCGACCCCCCGGGACCCCGAATCTGTCCCGAGTTATGCCTTAACTGAGCTGACGACTCGAGACACTTATTTTGTAGCCCGTTTTGGCAATGCAGTTGCAGAAACTTTTGCCATAGACTCGCATCGGTCTCGAGCTCCTCCTGAGAAGGTGAGTTTTCTGCGACTCGACTCAGTTTTTTGGTTTTTATGGCTTTTCCAAGAATTAAATTCTATGCTATTTTTGATGCATTTAGGCTTGTATTTAGGCTAGAATTTTATGCTAGACTGAAGCTAGGCTTAGGTGGGCTCGTGTTTGTCTGATTGGTTCGGTGAAAACCGGGTTTCTTGGCGTGGGTTTGTGCTATATGTGGCACATATAGCACTATGTATGCCACATGTATGCCATGTGTGGCGCACATAGTGCCATGTGTGGTGCACATAGCACTGAAAAATGGGCTAAATGGTTCATTTTTGAGCCATTTCTCAGAGAATTGCGCATTTTAGGGCTTCCTAGGCATGGATAAGTGCATTTAGGGCTAGGAGGAGGAGCTTTGTACCTCTAAAATTATTCTATGCACTCTGTAATTCAGTCTAAAGTTTGACTTGAATTCTGTATTTTACAGAGGGAGTGGACAGTGGTAAGCAACGATAGTATCCGCGGTATCTTTGAGTGATACTCCCAACTGTCGAGGGAGATCCGTGCAAGAGTGGACCAAAGCTATTTTGGTCTGTATATCACCTGTTTCATTGGCGTAGAAAAGAGGTGCAATAAGCTCATCATTACTGCCATGATTGAGTGGTGGATGGATTCTACACATACCTTCCATCTGCCCGTTGGTGAGATTGCTATTACTCCGGGGATATTTGCTGGAATCATCGGATTAGAATACGTAGGACTGCCAGTGCAATTTGATGCTAGGCTAATTTCACCTCGTTAGTCGTATGGTGCAATCTTTGACCTGTTAGGGGTGTCTCCCAATGTATGAGGAGGGCACAATATTTCTTATGACTATCTCCGAGAGGCGGTACTGGCAGAGAGACTTGGTAGAACAATCACCGCAGATCAGTATACCCACAACTTTCTGCTGTATGTGCTGGGGTGTACATTGTTTAATGATAGCTAGAATAGTGTCCACATGTCGGTGTTATGGGCGCTTCGTGACTTGGAGTCCATAGGGAGGTATGATTAGGGCAGTGCTGGCTTGGCCCACCTGATGCAGGGGCTTGATTACTGTAGCAGGCATTGTAGGGACCGCTTCATTAGGTGCTGGCAAGTTATGGAGGTAAGCAGAATTCTGTTAATTCTGTCACTATAATGTCTGTTTATGCCTTATTGACCATGTGTATTGACCTTGCAGATCATGGCGTACGAATTCAGGTTGCTGCCAGAGCCCGATATTCCACATAGGGTGCCATTTGGTTTCCCTCATATGCGGGCATGGTGCGTGCCAGGGCGAAGACTTGATTATACCATGGATGAGTTGAGGGAGCATCTCAACAATCTGACCTGGGACCAGGTAAGAAGAAACAATTTAATTAGCATTAAACTATATTGAACTGGTTTGAAAAATACCTGTGCAGGTGTTTAATTCCCCTCTCTTTTTTATCATTGGAACAGGTGCATCCTTTTCCTTGGAGTAAATGCATATGAGGCCGGAGTATGTGGCATCCTCGATGCGTAAAGATGAGCAGCATATGCTGTTGGAGGGGCTTGAGAGTAGAGTCTTCTACTTGGGCAAGCGCGTCGTGGACTGGTATCTAGGACCAAATAGCCGAGTAGAGCCTGCTGCACCCCCATGTGCAATGTTTTGGGCTTCTTGTACTGATACCGACTCAGACGTGATTGATGGATTGACTGGTATTCCCGGGCGGGAGCGTCTGTTAGAGTTGCTAGTGGATTACCCTTCCTTCATTCAGTTGAGATTTTTGGGGTCAGTGGAACTTTCCATGTGTAGGGTTCAGTGTGACCGATTCAGTGGGACCAGAGGGAGATCCTCCTCCCATGGTAGTCGTGGCGGATGTCATGGCTCGTCAGAAATTGGGAGCTCCCGGGATGGTGGTGCTTCAAAGAGATCCCACGATTTTAGGGATGGTACGGTCCTACTAGTGCCTATGTCAGACACTCCAGAGGTGCCTCCAGGACATGCGCGCCCGATAGATTTTATGGAGGGTCAATTAGCATGGCCATAAAACCCACTGATCTATACTTACAACAAGACTGGTCTCCCTTATGAGACCTCCTTCGTGGTGCCAGCAAGGAGTGAGATCAAATTTGATCCTCCCAATGTCACACACGTGAGTATCCTAGTTTTAATGAACCTTTGATTTCAGTAGTCTGATATGCATCTTTTTCTTGCAGGTGCCTTGAGATGTCATGGTTGACGCTTCAAGGCTATTGATAGGGTTGCGCTATCGTTACTCGTTTGACATGTTAAACGTCCAGGTTGGTACCTGTTATAAATGCAAATGCATGCAAATGCATGAATGTATGTCTTATATGCCTAAATGTTTTATGCCTGCAGTCTAGCTAATAAGTGGAGCGGGAGGAGCGAGATTGTTTTGCTTGAATGACAAAGGAAAGAGATTGAGAGATCGCCCGGTTGACGGCGCGTCTGGAGCACTACAATATTGAAGTCATGGATAGCCCCAGTCCTGAAGATGATCATTCTGGGGAAGATGACGCATAGAGATGATGTGACATCAGGCTTCCATATGCATGGCATTAGAATTCTGTAGCTTCTGTAGTAGAATAAGATAATGCATTACAGATTGGCAATTGCGTGCCTAGTACGCCAGGGCTGTTGCGTACCTACTGCGTGAAAATTCAAAAGCTTGAACTGTGTAACTTTTGGATTTATTAGTGGAATCTAATGCTATTTGCTACTTATAAATACACCATGCTTATATATTTATTAGCATAACATAACTTAGCTATTTTTCCTTGCAGAAAATTAGATCTACAATGACTCAGCAATCATTGTCAGCCTTCCACGCTCTTTCCTGCCGTTGGGGAAATAATGAGTGGAATCGATTGAGCGAGATTAGACTCTAATATTTGAGAACCTTCTAGCAGGTCTCAATTAATCATGCTTTTCTGCACGCTACTGTGCAGTTCTGGGATCCGAAGGTTCATGTATTCCGATTCGGGCATGTAGAGTTATGTTCAATGTACGAGGAGTTTGCTGCTATCCTCGGGGTGACCTGTAGCATGACGGTGATGTTGATAGTGCCGGTGCCTGTTGGAGATGCGTTCTCGTATTTGATTAGGGCCTTTAATGTTGGTCCGCTGGAGTTAGGTTCTCTTTTAACCACAAATAGCTCTGTAGATCTCATTGCCCTTTTCTGGCTATACGAACGGAAATCTGTTGAAGATCCATCATGGCTGAGGATGGCTGGATTTGGACTGTTGGCACAGTTCTTGTTCGTCGATCCATCCGGTCATGGAGATTTGCTGATCGGGCCTATAGTAGACCAAATGATGTAGGGCCAGACCTTTTTCCCTATGCTTATAGTAGAGACGATCCTTGGTTTAGACAAGTTGAAGCATGGACAGTCTGAGCACTTCAGTTGCAGTCTGCTTCTTCTACAGGTGAGAAATCTAAGTCACCTTTGCAGGTTTTCAACTTAGAAAATTATATATATATATTTTTTTGCCCTAGATTTTACATGAGTTTCCTTTTGTAAGGTTTTCGGCTCATCGGGCTTTTGCTTTTATTTTCAGACCCTAACTTTTGCTTGAACTGCCTCCTTGGGTTTTCAGCTCACCGGGTCACTCTTACTTTTGCCTGAGTAGCCTTTTGCAAGGTTTTCAACTCAGTGAGCTTTATTTTTCTTTTTCTTTTATATTTTAGATTTGGCTTCAAGAGAAGCTTGGGATTCTAGCACCCCCAACAGGGAACCCACAGAGGTATCTCTCTCATAGCCATATGCAAAGGGCTATGCCTTTGATGAGGTGAGGACAATGTCATTCCAAGGCTGGATTGAGTGGATGGGGGACTCGACCTGAGAGCAAGATCAGATGGAGCTGCCCCTGGTGGCGCATACAGCATGTGACTGTGATGACTTACATTGATTGCATCCCACTACCGGGATTTAGGCGTTGCACGCACTACAGTCCAACTAGGATTTGTCGTCAGTATGGTCAATGGCAGACCATACCTCAGCTGACAGAGTTATAGGGAGGTAGGCTGGTGCCTCGCTTTATGGAGCATGTGGAGAGGACCTGGCCTCACTGCTGGATAGCACGGTAGAGATTCCCGGAGTTGGACCTGCCACTGATGATGAGTACAAGTTGTGGGTACTGCACCAGGCTTGAATCCTGTACTCATAAGACATTGTTAAGCAACAATATGTAATAAATGATTATAATGCTTTGTGTTTGCAACTAGTATTACTTAAGGATAAGTTTATGAACATGCGTTCCATTAGCATTAATGATATTAAAACATTTACATGAAAATGTTAAAACCAACATAGAAGTTCCAGATGCGCATCATGCTCAACCTCTGTTATTGATAAGCCTTGTACGAGATTTTCTAATCAACCATTTTAACGCTATCCTTTTGCCTTTCAAGAGCTCTAACTTTTGCATGAATTATCCGAGCAGATTTTCTATTCATCGAGCAAATTTTCTTTTACCTTAATTTTTGCGTGAGTCGCCTATGTAGGTTTTCAGCTCACCAGGCTTTTTACCTTTATTTTGCCATTTTTATTTTGCCCTTTACTCTAGACAAAATATTTCTTCAGCCGATGAAGGTTGACAGGTTTTGAGAACTCATTACCCTCCAAATCTGAGATGCAAACAGCGCCTTTGAAGAGGATCTTTTTAACTAGGAATGGGCCTTCCTAGTTGGGCCTAAACTTTCCATGAGGATCATGGATAGCCAATCTGACTTGCTTCAGAACTAAATTGCCTTCCTGTATGGCTACATGTTTAACCTTTATATTGAATGCGTTAGCCATACACTTCTTGTAAAGCTGTAGATGGTAGAGAGACTTCAGTCGCTTCTTTTCAATAGTAACCAATTATTCATACCTAGCCCTTTTCCATTCGGCTTCTGGCAACTGAGATTCCAGAATGACTCGAAGTGATTTCAGCTCCACTTTAATTGGCAATACGGCTTCTGTTCTATAAACCAGAGAATAAGGGTTGGCACCCGTGGGACTCCTTATGGTGGTTCTGTAACCCCATAAGGTGAATGGTAGCTGTTCATGCCAATCTTTGTAAGTCTGAACCATTTTGGCTAAGATGCGCTTGATTGTCTTATTAGTCGCTTTGGCTACCCCATTAGCTTGAGGGTGGTAAGGAGAGGATTGATGATGTTCAATCCCATATTTCTCTAGCAAGTAAGGAGAGGATTGATGGTAAGGAGAGGAACTGTACTCTGTTATCTGAAACTAGGTGGTGTGGTACCCCATACCGGCATATGAGATTTTTCTCTATAAACTTAGCAACCTATCTTGCCCCCAGTTTACTGTAGGATTCAGCTTCTACCCACTTAGAGAAGTAGTCCACAGCTACCAGCATGTACCGGTGTCCATTAGATGCATTCAGATGGATTTCACCCATGATGTCAATTCCCCAAGCTAAGAATGGCCAAGGCATCGTCAAACTTTGTAGTTCGACCGGCGGTAGATGACTCAGGTCTCCATGAATTTGGCATTCATGGCATCTCCGTATAAATTGTATACAGTCTGTTTCCATAGTGAGCCAGAAATATCCTTGGCATAGGATTTTCCTGTAGAGTGTAAACCCATTTATGTGGGGCCTGCATACACCAGCATGTATCGTCTCCATAATAGACTCAATCTCTTTCCCTGATATGCATCGAGGTTGTAGGCCATATGCAGTTCTTCTATAGAGAACACCCTGGTGCCAGGTGAAGTTGGCTGCTAGTCTGCATAGTGCTAGCTTGTCAGTTCTGTTGGCTTCTTCTGGGTAAGTTCCAGTTTTTTGAAAATTCATGATATCTATATACCATGGGATTTCTTTTAATGGGTCTAGTGTCATAACCCGTTCCTCGAAATAGCAAAGGATCTTTGACTGCTCAATAATCATAGGTTGAGCTTGGCTCTGCGGTTGCTCACAAACTGAAGCCAGTGTGGCTAAGGCATCGGCCATTTGATTTTCTTCACGTGGCATGTGAATAAATTGGCAGGAGCTGAAATTGCGAACCATAAGCTTCATGTATTTAGCATAAGGCTTGAGCCTTTCCTCTTTGACTTCCCACTTGGCCGTGGATTGGTGAATGATAAGCATCAAATCACCAAATATCTATACATCTGGGGTACCAACCATTAGCAATGCTTCTAGCCCGAAGAGACATGCTTCATACTCAGCCATATTATTGGTGACCGAGAAGCTCAGTCGCTTTGAAAGCATTATTAGTTCACCCTCAGGAGTGATTAGCACAACTCCTATACCTGCACCCATTTTGTTAACCGCGCTGTTGAAGTGCAACTGCCATTTCTGGACATCAACTGCTCCCAAGTGCTCATATAGGAAGTCCAGTTTAAAAGTCTTAGAGTCATCTATCAGCCTGGATGCTAAGAACTCAATAATTGCTCTACCTTTGATCACTTTGGTAGTGACATACTGCACATCAAACTCTGACAACAGGATCAGCCACCTGGAGAGTTTCCCTACTAGTGAAGGAGCATCATACAAATACTTCATAGGATTAACCTTGGAGATTGCCTATATTTGGTACGACTGGAAGTAATGTCTGAGTTTCTTGGTGACCCAGACCATAGCCATGCATAGCTTCTCAACAGTGCTATACTTGCACTCTGTCGACAGCAGTTTCTTGCTCAAGTAGTGAACAACATGTTCTACCCCAGTGTCATTCTCCTGAGCCATCATAGCACCCACTGACTCCTCTTTTAAGGCTAGATAGAGTAACAATGGTTTCCCCGGTCGAGGTGGTTGCAGAATTAGTGGGTTGGAGAGATAGTGCTTTACCCTCTCAAATGCAAATTGACAATTCTCATCCCAAACCATACGCTGG
>CANYBF010990176.1:0-13851 GCA_948192965.1 Dalechampia spathulata | reverse complement strand
CTAATGATCTTCAAGCTTTGATCCTCTCCAAAGTCAAGGTATTCAACCAAACTAACTAAAATCAAGTCAAAATTAACTAGATCCTTTAAGTTTTGATTGAAATTAAAGCTAAGAATTAAGGTTTAATTTCGTAGGTTTTTTGAGGAGTTAACTCTTTTTTTCTCTATTCTGATTTCTTAGCAAATTCCAGAATCCCGTAATTCTTAGCAAATTATCAAATTATAAGTGTCTGAGGAAACTTACCCATTCAGGTATCTTTAGGGACCGATTCAGGTAAGTTACATACTCGTACGGGTAAGTAACATACCCGAATCGGTTCCTTAAGGATACCCATTCGGGCAAGTACCTAGAATGCCCAAAATACCCTTCTAGCAACCCTAATTCGAATCTTCAACTGCATCGGGACAAACTGAGATGCCCGTGAGGTCAAAACAACGAGGAGATAGGCTCGATTCATCCCAATCAATCCGATCGATCCAAAATTAGGGTGCGACAATATCCTTTTGCTATATCTCATAATTGAAATGAGAAGTAATAGCAAGTAAGTTTCTAATGGATTTAAGCATAACTATAGGAGAAAAAGTCTCATCATAATAAATTCCTTACTTCTGATGATAACCTTTTTACTACTAAGCAAGCTTTCTAGGTAACAATGTTACCATCAATGTCTGTTTTCTTCTTAAAGACCCACTTGCACCCAATACGTTCAATCCGCTTAGATGGATCAACCAAAGTTCAAACTAGTTTTTAGAAATGGAATCCATTTTAGACTGCATAACCTTCAACCATAAGTCATATTATGAACTCTTTAGAACTCCCTCACAATTTAAAGACTTATCATTCTCAATTAATAAGACTTCTTTGATTTCATGAACAAGGAATACATACCTCTCATGTACAGCTCTTCCTCTTGTTAACTGTCGAAGATCTTGTGTTTTGCACAAGAACAATTTTCTACATCATCATGTAAAGCATTAGTAGGATCAATTGATTAATCTGCTTGATCTTGTCATTGTTGAACTTTGTAAAAATTAATTATTTTTTAATTCTATATTACAATATAATATAATTAACTAATAAATATAAATTAAAATAAAATAATAATAAAAATAAAATAGAGTAAAAAACTATCAACGTATTTTAAGTTATTATAAGAAAATTAAAATATTGATTTTTATGTGAGTGATTATAAATTTCAATTTAAATGATAATAAAACATTAATAGTTAGTAATAATCTTATTTTTCTATAGAAATAAAAATTATTAAAATTAAGTAATTATGGCTATATTAATTACTTAAATAATAAATATTATAATATAAATTTTTTATTTTATATGAAAATAAATTATGATTAGTAACAAATCAAATAATTAATATTGATATAATTGCTTATATTATAAAAACATGAAATATAATATATAAATTAGTTGACGAAATGCATAATTAAATTTGTGATGCACAAAATCTATAAAATAAAAATAATATTGAATTAGAAATTAAATAACAAATAAATTTTATTAATTTAAAGTTAGGTACAATTTCTAATATTAAATTCTTATAACAATGAATTTTAATCATCTGATTCAAAAGAATGAAACTCTCAAGTTCAACCCTACTCTCATTATCTCTTTTTATAATGAACTCTTTCTCTAAGAAGATAACATGCTTTGAAAGAAATACCTTTTGTTTTAAAGGATGATAAAATCAGTATCCAATGGTTTCCCTAGGATAACCTGTAAAATAATATTTTTTAGATTTAGCCTCTACCTTATCTGATATTATCCTCTTCACATAAGTAGAACAATCCCATACCTCTATATAAGAAAGCACACGCTTCTTGTTAAACCATATCTCTTATGTAGTAACATCAAAAGAGTTAAATGGAATTCTGTTCAATCTGCATGAGGAATCTATCAAGAGCAATGGCATGTCCTTCTCTATTGTCTAACTTTACTATCATGTCATTCATATAGACATTTACCTTCTTGTGGATTAAATCATGTAATAGAGTCGTTGCAGCCCTCTATTAGGTTGTACCTATCAAGCCAAAGGGCATGACCTTGTAGAAATAGATCCCCCAATTCATGATGAAAGTTATTTTCACCTTGTCAACAATGATCATAAGAATTTGATTATAGCTTGAAAGCCCATATATGAATGAGTCATAGTACTTGTAGTTACATTATTAACTAGTACATTGATATAAGGTAAAGAAAAGTCATCCTTTGAGCATGTCTTATTCAAATAATGGTAGTATACGTAATTGAACATGCCTTATTCTTGGGTACTGGAGCTATATTTGTCAACTATTCTAGATAATCAACTACCTCAAGGAATTGGCATCAAACTGCTTCTTAATGTCTTTATTAACCTTCTAAGCCCATTTTAGTAAGAGTTGATTCTATTTGATAAGCTTAAACTTAGGTTTGATCAAAATTCTATGCTCCATAATAGTTTTATTAACAACTGATATGTCTTTATAGCTTAAATCAAAGACATTTAAATGTTGTTTTAGCACTTTAATTATTTTCTCACTCATCAGGAGTTAAACCTACTATAATATGAACAAGATAAGGTTTGTAATATGTGCTAATATTAACATGTTCAATACATGATGCATTAATATCAAAAAAGGTCATGTGATGCTCATGTTCATGTATAATTCCATCAAAATACACATGATAAACATAAGCAAAATTGTTTTTCATTACATTAATTAAACTTAGAAGGGATTACATCATAACTAAAAAAAAAAAAAAAGGATATCATCATCCTCATACAAAAGCTCATTAAAAGTATGCTCTACCAAGCTAGTAATGTCTTAGTAGACCTTCTTTAACATAGCATCCTTAATGTCTAAGATTTATAGCTTGTTTTCTAATACAACAACTATGATGGGCTTTGAGTTGATTTGATTAATAGTGAGATTAGCAATATCTCCAAAAATCTAAAACTCATAATTAGAGTTGATGGAAGAGGCAATGGTAATGATCTTCTTCTTGGAATCTGTCAAGGTGGATAATTATAAAGATCATTACAAATGGTCAACTGCTAGTTGAAGAAATAATTTGAGTTTAGTAATTTAAGGACATGATCATATTGGGTCCTACCCTAACTAAATGCAACAACCTTACACTCTTTTAGCTTATCAAAAATGAGGGTATCACACCCAATGTAGTATCTCTCCTTCTACATGATAGTGGGAATATTGAAATCCACCTAACCTTATTAATAATGGCTTAATCCTTTACCAGAAACACAGTTCATATTTCACATCATCATCTTTATGACTATCACACCCACACTCACAGCATCCTTTTTATGCTTGCATTTTATGCATGCGTTATGATGAAGGAATGATGAAAGTATGAAATGCATGGTAATATTATTTTGGAAACTAAAAATATGTATGTATGTTTATACTTATGTGCATGTGTGCATGTATGACATGTATGTTATGTATGATCATGGTATGAAATTAGGTAGAAAGTAATTAATTAAAGGAGTAAGAATCCAATTTGAGTAAGGAATTTATTATATGTTGACAAGTGTCAACATACGATTGGCTCTTTATTTAAAATTTTTAAAAAATAATAAAATAAATCATAAATAGGAAATAAGAGAAGGGAAAAGGGGATTTACCATTCCAAAACTCTAAACATACATTCACTTCTTCTTCCTCCCCTTCTTACACTTTAAACTTAAAGAAAATCCTAAACCTAAGGTAATTTTTCATGGAAATTCTATACTTAAGGGGCTCTCAAGCTTATTCTCTTCATATGTGTGTTTATTGCCTCATAGTCTTTGATAAAATTAATGTATGGAGCATGTAGGGTTTCTGATAGCATGAAGAATTTGAATTAAATGAAGGAAAAATGATGAATTTCATGAAATATGTGCTTAAGCATGCTTAACATGCTATCTTGGTGCAACCGAAATGAAGTTGTGTATGTATATGCATTTCATACAAACCCTAGCTTGTATATGATGTAATTAACTCTTAATTTATTATGCTATGTGTGAATGATGAATATGGGGTGATGAAATATGTTAAAAGATATGAAAAGGGTGAAGGAAAGTGGAAGAAGAGTAGTGATTGTGAATGGGATGTTTGCTACCTTATTTTGGAAGCATGAGTTCCTTGTAGTATAAGGGGTAAACATTGTGTTTTGGCTTGAGTGCTATGGATGACATGCTTAAAATATGTGTTAGGAGTTGATTGTGCAATTTGAGTGCAAATAGAAGTGAATTAGAATGTCAAATTTACATTAGAAATGAAATGGTATAAAGAAGAGAGTGTTTAAAAAGTTACTGCCCAAAATGATCATTTTTCGTATTTAGCCTCTAAAAATTGGTATGAATGAATAACTTATAAGAATGCATGAATTTAAGATGGAATAAGGTGTTAAAATGAAGAAATTGGCATTTGGTTACATCAAAAATGAAATAGAACCTTAAGTATGCAAACCAAGATTTTTACCTCGGCAGAAATTTTGACTCGGGTTAGAAATGACATTTGGAGGTCTTAACCTTGTCCAAAAATTTTGTGTAAGTACTAAAATTAAAGCTTATTGAGTCTAGTTTGCTATGATACCTAGATCATTCAAAAAAAAGTGTAAGGGAGTCAAAAAAGAGACACCATCCTTAAGGGTCCCTAACAAAAAACCAAAATGAAAGTTTTTATAAATTGTATTTGCTTATTATGTTTTTCTATGGTTTAGGATTTTGTTTGCATGGTTTGTTGCCTTAATTTATACATGGATTGAAGTCCTAAATGTAAATGTTCTTCATGGTTTATAATGAGTCCTATAAGGTCTCTAAAAGGATGAAGCAAAATAAAGTAGAAGTAAAAGGAAAAGTAAAGTAAAAATTGACCAAATGAATAGTACCACATACAAAATGAATAGTACATTGCCTTACATGTTTTAACCACTTAAGGGAAACATGTTTCAAGCTTTCAAACTTTTAAGCTTTAAGCCATACCCTTTAAAACCCTACTACCTAATCTTATACACTAATAAACACATTTAAAGGTATAAAAGGGGCTAAATGTGATATGTTGAATTATGAATTTCCTTGGTAATTTATGCTTGTCGAAATGGTTAAAATCTATGATCACTATCATTATTGTGTAATATAAAGTGGGATGGATTCATGTTTACTGATTTTTCATGAATCAATGTGAAACTATGGTCAATATTATGAATGGATTGGAATGTCTTAAAGTACTATATTACTTGACTGAAATGAATGGCTTTACTAAAAAGGATGTGAAATGGTAATGATATAGGTACGACTAAAGAGACACATACTACTCCTCGAGTACACGATAGGGGTAACACTGCCACATGTTTATGCTTTTCACTTCATGAACATATACAAGGTCTTGAAATGATGTTTTATGCTTAAATGCTTATAGTACCGGTAGGTTGGTTAATATTTTGAAGGATTTAGGATGGTCGTTGTAGGGCATTAATAAATAGTGATTTATGTTATGTTTACATGTAAGTGGTGGCTTTTAACTTGTTAAAGGAAGACTTCTTCTTCTTGAATCTCTTAGTCTGCTCAATCCTCCGATCGATCAAGCAAATATCCTTGAAAGATTGAAAAGTCTAATACTTTAATTTATCTTGGTATAATGGTAGTGAATCCATGATAAGCTTATTGATCATGTTTAACTTTAATGGCTTCTATCTGACGAGAGAAACCTTATCCATCCATCTTTCAAATTAATCCATGAAAGACTCATTGTACATCTGCTTAACCATCTCAAGATCAACCAAAGTGATATAAAATCAAGGACTTGGATGCATACCACTTGAAAAATGTAGTGGAGAGAGGCTTCTATTCAATCATTATTGACTTGTTCAGAATATGATACTAGGATAGCATTGGTCCCTTTAGTGAGATGTAGAAAAAATAGATTATCTACTCATCTGACAAGTCAATAGTGCTCATCCTCACAGTGTAATTCTTGAGATGATTCTTTGAATCTACAACCCTATTGTACTTGAGAACATCTGGGAGCTTGAACTTATCAGGTAACCCCTTGGTACCTTTAATAAAGAACTCATTAAAATAAAAATCAGACATGATTCCCTCAATCTTCATAATGGACTATAGTTGTTTAACCCTCTATTCCAATGCAAAAGTTTTAGTTTTACAAATATCATGCATCCAGATAAAAGTATCATCAGCTATCTCTACATCATATAGGTTGAAAATCATCCCCTTATCCTTGATTGGAGTTGGCAAGGTGATGAAACCCTAAGGGCTAAGGCCTCCTTAATCTACTATTGTAGAAGGGCTTTAAAGTTGATGGATAGTATCCTCTCCATGGACTGATCTATCATAACTTGAACCATAATAAGCGATGTCTCATCGATGACCAAGCAAGCTCTCTCAGATGGTGATGCAGTGTTTTTAGCAACTTTTGCATCTATCATCTTTTTACATATGATAGATTAGGTTCTAATGGATGCATGAGTATTCATTTATATTTTGATTCATGTGATACGATATGTAGGATGTGCGCATGGTCTATGCTAGGATACATTTGGCATTATGGTTGCAATGAAAATTTATTAGTGGAAATTGCATGAGAATCCATGTATGCATGTTTGATGGAAAACATAAAAAGGTTAATAAACATGTAGCATATAGTAGTACTCCTTTGTACTCTTGTAATCCATAAAGAATTATCAGTCCAAATTCTTTAAGGTAAGATACTGACAAGAACTCAAGGTGCAATACTCTTAGCATGCAAGGTTCATAAAAATTTTGATTGTTGCTTGGTCAAATAAGGGACTATGGTAAAAATTTAACATCATTTTGAAATGATCATATTGTTTTGAGAAGAGCATAATCGTTTCATAGCATGAAAGCCGTATAGCATAACAATAATATAAAGCATAAAAGGATATATGTTATAAGGGGATACATGTCGGATGAATAAAATACAAATAAAGGGGATGAAAAAGTAGAATAAATAGCCTATTGTATTCCAAAGGGTGTTTAGTGATAGAAAATAGATATTTAGCAATGTCTCCTCTACTCTAGCAAGCAAAAGGAAAAAGCGATCCTAAGCAGCACGAGCTAAAAATGAATGAGTGATAAAAATGCAATAAACACTTTTAAAAAAAGATGATGATTTTTGAAATCATTAATTTAGTTAATTGAAGATATGTGAAAGTTTAAATTAATATTACAAGGTCTTAGGATGCTAAAAAATGGTGTTAAAAATGAGTTTTAGATGAAAATATATGATTTTGGGTCTTGTTCATAGAAACATGCATCATAGATTTATGTAATATGCACCACACATTGCATGAACAATAACAACATGTGCATATATTATGTAATATTCACCATAAATTATAAAATTTAATTCATATTTTATATAAAATGCATGCATTTAATCATACTAATTACCCAAGAACTTCTAAAATCATACGAAATATTAATTGAAGTTTATATACTTTTCAAATCATTTTTAATCATCCACAATTATATTAAAATCAAATCAATTGTCATTTTTTTACTAAAACTTAAGAAATTAATTTTTATTCATAAATTAACTAAATTAATCATGAAAAATAGGTAGGAAGATTCCAAAATCCTCAATCATCATTTGGAAATTAATTCACCATCTAAACTCAATCTAATCATCTCAATTTTAGATTAAACTCAAATTAAATAGCATATAATTTGGAAAATAATTAAAGAAATTTATTTTTATAGAAAAACTAATAAATTAGATCATGGGAAAGGATCATTTAATTCCAAAATCATTTGAAAATCTTCTAGAAGTAATAGATATAAAGGATTCACCTTAGTCATATCAAACTTGCATTCAAATCAAATTAGAAGTGGCATTTTAATTTGAAAAATTAATTTTAAGAATAAAATTCAGCAAAAATCATAAATATTTGATGATTTTAGATCATTTAGTTGATTTAATATGAAATCATAAATACTACTAATACCTTCAAATTAGTTGAAAATGAGTGAATTTCAAGTTAAAACCAAATTCTGGGCATAACATGCACCACAAGTTATAGAATGTGTGCCATATGTTATGAAAATATATCAATATGCACCATATATACTAGAATGTGCACCATATCTTTGTTGCTAATAGAAAGAAAATTGCATTTTTGAGCCAAAAATTGAATCACAATGCAAGGAATGGATGTGTTTTCAACTATCATATATCATTTAGGTAATTGTGAGGCATAAATGCTAATATTACATTCATCAATTTATGCAAAATGAATGAAAAACATAAAAAGCCCATGAAAATGCCAAGGAAAAGAAGAAGAAAAGGGAAAGAAGAGACCTTTGATCACTCACTTTGTGAGGCTTTTAATTATTGATTTCAAAAAATCTAAGGATTTAAATTAGGGTTAATTAGTCCTCAAATACCTAATTAAGTCTAATAAGTTATTAATTAGTTTATGAAGTGATTTTAATAGAGTTAAGACATAATTAACAATTTTTTGTCACATCTGTCATTTTTCCTTGTATATTGAATTATGATTATTTGATTAGCATATGTCATGTTTGATTTAAGTAAGCATGTTTAATAATTATTTATTTGTATTAATTATTAATTAGGAGGTCATAAATATGGATGATTAAAAAAAGTAAATAAATAATAAGCATGTAACGAATAAAATGTAAGCAAGATGGATATGGTAAGGAATATGATTTATGATTTAGTATTATCATAGAAATGATAAATTATGTATTGAAATCAGTTAGGTGAGTATATAATTTGAACAATAATGGGGGGTTTGTCATATTCACATAACATCCCTGTGTGCATGCATTTTATGCATATGTTATAATGAATGATTGATTAGATGCATGAATGAGATATGGTGCATGAATGCTTTGATATGATGAATATGATATGAAATGTTTTATGGGAAAAGGAATTCTATATGACATGGAATTGATAGAAAAAGATATGAAAAGAAAGTGAAAAGATGATTATAGAATTGAATATGCACTAAAGATACTAACCAATATGCTTTTGTTAAATGTTTTAAATGAAGCTTTATAATGGAATTTATGTGTGTAAGGTGATGCATTGGCATGTTTAGCATGTTAGTATGTGATGAAGTATAGTTTAAAATGTGTGAAAATAAGCTAAACTTAAGTTAGAAGCAATGGTAAGTTAAATGGCATTCTATGGAAAGTTAAGGTTAATATTGGAAACCATTACATGTATGACTTATATTCATAACATCATGAAGAATGGTAAGTGCAATCTTATGAAAGCATGACATGAAAATGATGTAAAAATGAGTATTAAATGAAGAAGAAGTAAATTGGTTAAGGAAGTAATCTAAGTTTGATAAATGTCTTCATATGATTGGTCCTTCCTTTACAAAGATAAAAATTTGGTCTTTTATTATCTTATGTAAGAACACTAGATCTGTTTTTCATTCCTCCTTCACTCCATATTCAAATTCTTTCTTTCCTTCTTCCCTTTTACATTCTAACTTCAAGGAAAACACTCTTTCAAGGTAAAATCATGAGCAAAATTCAATTTTCATGTTGTTTTAGTGTTCTATACACTCTATTCATGTTTTCTTCTTCTTATTTATGCTTTCTTACATCTTAAATGAAGAAGTGAGTTTCTGTAAGGTTGTTCTGATTGTGTGTATATGAATGAATTGGATTGTTTGGTGAAAGATAGGATAATTAAGTTGCTGAATTTGATGTTCTATTGTAAGCAAATGGATTTCTCTTTTTATGTGCAAAAATTATGTTCAACCTTAACCTATATTATTTGAATTCATCACTTTGGTTGTTGTTTGAAGTGTGTGAATTATTTCTAAAGGCATTTAGAGGGTTTGGTATGCTTAATGATTGATAGAAAGATGATTGAATGTGTTGGTAACTTGAAATCCAACTTGCTACCTAATTTAGGACTATTCAACCTTTCACTATTTCAAAAGATAGAATTGTGTAGCTCTTGAGTTTGTATGAAAACATGATTTAATAATGTGTTTAGATGATGGAAATGAAGTTTAATTATATGTAAAGGTGAGTTATGGCATGAAAATGTCAAATTATTCATTTAGAGGGCATCAAAGCATGTTACTTGAATGTGTTAGGTGCATATGGCCTTTAAGGGTGGATATGTGTTTTGCATGTTGGCTAATTAGACCTGAGCTTATGTGTAACATGTATATGTATGCTTTCATTTAGTATGGCATGACTTTAACATGGTTTGGAAGTTAAATGTGTAAGGTATGCATGAGGAAACTTAGAAGACAACATGTGAACCATTATATGCAAGTTGTGCAACTTTGTGTATTATGCAAGATGTGAATATGCAATTTTAATTCTAGAATATTGCTCATGGATAGGTCTTAGGACAACATGTTCGTGCATTAAAAGTGACTATATGACTAAGGCATGATAGGGGAAAGAATGGTACAAGTTAGTGGTATGCTGAAAATGTTCATTTTAGTGTAATATGTGTAATAAGTCATCTTGTATGGGTTGTTTGCATGTCAATCATCATATGAGACTGAAGATATGCATGTGCCCTATTATATAGGTGGTAAAGAAGTGAATTTATGTAGGTTTATAGTTTCATCTAAGTATGCTATCTAGTATGCAAAATATTGCATTTTGGCAATTCCTTCTTAATATATGGCCTTTTGATATTTGGAGGCCTTAATGGACAAAATAAATTACATGCTATAGCTTGAATGAAACCTTAATGAGTCTAGCTTTTGATGGTATATGGACTGTTCATGTTAAAGGCCAACAAGATAGCTTAAAATTCATTTAGTCTCAGCATATGCAAAAAAGGGTAATTCCATTTTCTAGCTTCGGCAAGTTTGAGTTGCATGCCTTAAATGTCTAAGTTTTGGTACTTTATTTGCATGGTTTAATACCTTGAGATGTGCATGAGATGATGGGCTAAAAGTGAGTGTCATTCATCATTCATAAGATGGCCATTAGGTGTACGTAGTAGCATGTGTATATAAGATGAAAAGAGAAGGGAAACATGGAATGAAAATGACCATTTAAATAACAAACTTACTAAATGAATTGTGTACATAACCAAATAAATAGTAACTTATCTTGTATGATTTGACACCTTAATGAATATGTCTCTTACTCTTATAAACTTAATACTAAACATGTTTAGACCTTATAACTCTTAATTGTACATAAGAATACACACTTAGAGACATGAAACAAAGTTAATGCTATATGTTCACATATGTTATGACAAGTCTTATACATGCTTCAATATTCTAAATGCTTGATTTACATGCCAATATGCATATGTATGATTTATACATACACTTATACTTGAATGTACGGGTGTGTAATGGTATGTATGAGAATAATGGCTAACCATATATGCAAATGGAAGTTAACAATGTATGGACACATTTAATGAATGAAATTATGGTTCAAGGACTTATGTTGGCTGAAAGGTATGTATACCCCTTACTTTTAAAGTATGAAATGTTATGAGATGATATTATGCTTGTATACTCATTATGAATTAAAGTTGAACTATGATTACATGTTATACATGGATATGGATTCCTTAAGATGATAAGTTAAGTATAATACATGAATGACTGTACTAAGTGAATATAGATTGAAAATGCTACAAGTTTAGCTGACAAGATGCATACTACTCTTCTAGTTATCATTAAGGGTAAAGTGGTAGTAGGCTTGTGCTATTCACTTATGACTCGATATAAAGTCTTGAAATAATAGTTTCTCACCTATATGCTTATGAAATCAACTTAATGAGATTATATTATGAATGGCATCATATGATCATCATTGCATATGATCATTAAAACATTAATTATTCATCATGTCATGAATCATTCATACATAAAGACATATTCATGATATATCATACAGACGATATAAGGTAGGAAAAGAAAGTTATATATAGAGAAACGTTCAATGACAACGTATTGGGTCATGGAGTTATTATCGATTCCCTTGATGAAATCATACAATATAAGTTTCTATCATGAAACCATGGAGAAATATTATGTTCCTATAGGAACCAAAGTATTATATAGTACTGGTACATAGAGAAATAGATCCAGTATGGATTGTGCATAATCACACAGAAGTGATATGAAATGCTACAGGAAAATCAGAGAGAGAGTACAAGATATGATTACATTCTCATAAACATACATTATCATTCATTTATCATTGAAGTACAGTTAATGAGATTATGAATGTACTACAGTTGTGATTATATAGAAATGTATGCAAAGCAATGATATTCAAATACTGTATTTAATATAGGAAATGTTATAGTGGATCCTTAATGGTATTTATTCTTATTTGTATATAATATACTATATGCACTGCTTATAACAAATAAAGAATGATGTAAAGTCACATGATATGATACAAATATATTACTTAATGATTATTTACCATGATTTGATATTATTATGTTATCTATGATATGTGATTATGTTATTTACTCATTTTATATTACCATTTAGTTTTATACTCAACATTTGTCATTTAATGAATGCATGACCAGGACCTTCAAGCGAGAGTTTAGATTGACTAATCAACAGTTAAGAGAGGTTATGATTTTAGAGAATCTCATTCTCAGAATAGTTTTGGATACATGTAACATACTCTGTGATGTCTTTTATAAATGCAACTTATTATATTAACCTTTATGATAGTAATACTTACGTTATAATTTTTGGTTATGTGTAATACCGATACCATTAAAGTTTACAAAACTGAATACATATTTTTAAATAATGAATGATAGCATGGCTATGAATGATAGATATATGATATATGTACAAGATATAATGGATGCATAATAATCATATTACCCATGTTTATAGGTATGATTGGATTACAGGTACATATTATATGATATAACTAAACAAATTGAAAATAAAAAAATTGTACAAATCCCTTGTAGGATAATTAATGATTTCCTTGCTTAGGAGACTATTAGTTATTCTATAAGAGTGTGTTATATCAGGTTTGGGTATTGATCACATGTTTTTATGTTGCTTTTTCATAATCATTTTATATGTGTTTTAAGTGTTTTGTTTTAGTTTTCTTTAAGTTTTACTAAGTATTTTGTATGTTTTCATTATTTTAATAATTTTGTTGGTGAGAAGTCCCAAAATATTGTTTTGAGGACAATCTAAGAGAATTTGTAGGAAAAATAGGCGAAAATTAGCTAAGTAAGAAAGAATGGTGTTCAAAGCAAGGTGCACGACTCGTGAAGCCTGTCACGAGTCGTTACAGAAGAATTTGTATTTTGCCATCACAAGTGCACGACTCGTGAAGCCTGTCACGAGTCATTACAGAAGAGAGAAAGAGAAAGCAAAGGCAAAAGATGAAGTGCATGACTCGCAACAAAGAGCACGAGTCGTTACAGAAGAATTTATATTTTGAAGACCACAAGTGCACGACTCGTGAAGCCTGTCACGAGTCATTACAGAAAGATTTGAAGAAGAAGTGAAGGAAGCACTCGACTCGTGACGTCAAGCATGAGTCATGACAAAAGGATTTATCAAAGGAAATTACTCGTACTTGAAGGGGCACGACTCGTGAAACAAAATTGGCACTCGCACAAGCAAGCATACGAGTCGTGATAATTCATACCGTTTGGGAAAAAACATGATTCTTTATCAACAGAACTGCCAATCAATGGATCTTTTTTGTCAAACAACACAATGTTTAGGAACAGTCATTTCATTTATTATAAATAGGCCTTAAGGGTCAGTGTAAAGAATATAATGGATTAATAGAGGAGTGCAAGCTTGTATAAGATTAACGTAAATATCCACAGC
>CANYBF010989632.1:0-13116 GCA_948192965.1 Dalechampia spathulata | reverse complement strand
GTTTGTCATTTGATGAACGCAGGTCGAGGTACGTCAGGGGATGCATAGCAAGGTAGCGATCATTCAGTGTGGGGAGTGTTGCTATCATTCCCAGAGCCGTGTTGGACGATGTAACGATTTCCAATTTGCTATACACTTAAGTTTAGTTCTGTTAACCTTGACAATTGGGCAAATATTTGAATGCGTATGTACATCTAAAAGTATGTTATGTAGATTGTAAATTGACTTGTATGTTAGCGGTTCTATGGACTAGCATGAATAAGTAGGTTTGTGAAATGCTATGTTAAAATAAAAAAAAAAAGAAAAATCAAGATTTTTACTATGATTTGAATGAAAGGAAAGTTAATCCCTTATAGCGTATTTATTGGCTTTCGTCGAGGAAGGTTGATAAGTACGTTACGGGAGGCATGTTTCATCGGGAGAGGGTGTTACATTAAACATCGCAACCTATCGTTATATGCAATGCGAATGCAACTGTACCTTGCAGTCTCCTTCATCCTCCTTTCACTTATTCACTCTTGTTTTCCTATGATTGTGCACATTTCTTTTGCACATACTAGGTCCCTGTAGGTACCAGTACTCATCTTCCGAAGGAGGGCATATAAATATGTGGTGCTCTGCACCCATTTCCTACTATAGGTCTCAAGACTCATCTCCCTTTAGGGAGTGTAATAATCTACATGATTACTTTAGGAATCCCATCATCGTTATTTGACCTAGTATGCCGAGAGCTTAACTATGCTCTTATCACTCTCTTCCTTTTCTTTTCCTTCCTTAACTCCATGCATGCCATACAAGTGCTTATATATGTATAGTTCATAAACCTTCCTCATTTCATCATAGATAAATGATAATATATATAATAATATATCATTCCCCAAACATCATTTCTAGACCTTCCTCCGGTCTCAAGACTAGGAACAAGCTAACTCAATACAACTAGCATAAACAACACTCCTAGCACAAACCTATAGTAGGAAGACTTCTAGTCCAAACCCGTAATCCCGGTAGAATTATCTGTTATTGTCAACTTCAAGTTCTAGCACTCTTCCCGGGCTTAAGAACACTAACTCTGACGTTTGGAAGGGTTTAAGAAAGAAGAAGGTGGTAGAAAACTAAGAAAAGGCTTGATACTTATCCTTTGACCGGTAAAACTTAAGTTTCGTACTGCCGTACGGATCATGATACGCCTGTACCGAACTAAAAATCCTGACAAGCATATTTTCCTGCGAGGGATGGTACGCCCGTACCACATTTGGCATGTCCATACGTCCACAACTCACCTGACAAACCTAATTTTCTATGAGTACGCGTACGGCCAGACCACCCTTTGGTATGCCCGTACGGCCTCTAGGAGCTTAACTCCCTTAATTTCCCCTGTTTTGGTATGCCCGTACGGTGACCCGTACGCCCGTACCACTCTCAATCCTCCTTTTTCTACTCTTCCTTGGCTCTTTCCCTACCTATCCAACTCACAATATAAGCACGAACACTTCTAAAACCTCACTTATAACATGCTAAACCCGATGTTCGCCTCTTATACTACAAAGATACCTCTATAAAGTGGTAACACCCTCTCATCCTGTCCTATTAACATAATACAACGTCTAAAGATACAATATCACATCACTCAATCATTGCACTCAACATCATCATTATTCATATGCATGCATTTACAAAGACATTTACAATTAGGGAAGCAATATCACATTTCAATCATTTAACATATAATCACGTAAATACACACGCATATACTTGTACATACGCATACATAAGGACCAAACTACTAGGGTCTCACATGCGGGTGT
Organism: Dalechampia spathulata; assembly: GCA_948192965.1. Classification (NCBI taxonomy): domain Eukaryota; kingdom Viridiplantae; phylum Streptophyta; class Magnoliopsida; order Malpighiales; family Euphorbiaceae; genus Dalechampia; species Dalechampia spathulata. The sequence continues at coordinate 11,308 of CANYBF010989632.1, read as the reverse complement.
GACACAAGGCCTTTCTTACAAATCCATATGGCATTCGTGTAAGAAATCTTATAAAAGCTAGCCCTCAAATCCTATAAATAATTTATTCATGATCAAGATAAGAGAATCTTGGAGCATCACTCATGTCATAATTCAGATTAAAGGAGCATATCAAGCTCATTATATAGCATAAGTGTCATACATGAGAAAGGCACAATAAGATCATAACAAGACATGATGATTGAATAATACAATTACTTCTCTTATTGATTAAATAATCAATACATGGATTTAATCGTTATGCTCCATGTATAAGCAATAGGAATATCCTATACAAAATACAAGCATAAAAAGTGCTTGTCATAACGACTAGTTCATGAACATCACCCAAAGCTGACTAGTCATTCCCCTTTAAAGAGTATTAGGAGCATACTTACAAGTTACAATAGTAGACATTAATATGTTTCTCCTATCATACCCCTAAATTACATAAATAAATATAAATATGAAATATCTATTCTATCCTTGGATGATAAAACCTTTACCTTTGACACTATCCCTCACTTAAATAGTTAAGAACCCCATCGATAAAGTCTATAAGAACTCTCAATCTCATGCTCAAGTGTTAAGAGGTTGGGTAGATATTCCACATCTTCACTCCATATATTATCATCAATGGTGGTAATAAATTCATCTTTATTATTGTAATTGTTGACTCCATCCTTGTATTATTTGATCTGGTGCACTCTCAGCAAATAACCACCTTATTGTTAAGATAACATGAACTCACTAAGTGAATAAAGAACATTGAATTTTTCTCTTTTCATTCTTTGACTCATACGAGACTATCCATTTTATTGAATACTGGCACCCATCATCAGTTCCATGTATTATTTTTCGCTTGTGCCTTCAACATCTCCTCCATTATTTTAATTATAGTTTATCCCATGTATTATCTATGAACATCTTCCACTTAAGAAATCTGATATAAACTCTCTAAGTCACTCTTCCCTTTGACATCTCCTTGACTTATCAACAACTTGATATATTCTATTTACCTTTGGTAAAGTTCCTAATCTCCTTGCAATAACACATTTCTCTTCACCTGTAAGATTTACAACAATAATATACTCTGTTATTAGAGGCTAGAATACATTTCTAGTCTCTTAATGATTATATTTATTTTTTCATCTATAAGGTTGCAATTATTTTAATTTTCTTATAATATATTAAATTAAAAAAGTATGAGAAATGACTTGTCTCCTATACGAAGATGTAGTTTGTTGCTGGTATTCGCATAATATATCATATTGTCTCCTATACATCCTTTGTGTTGACTCTTACATTTTATAAAGATTTAGGTGATATCCATAAAGGATGCCCACTCTATATGAATTAAGTTCCTTAAGTATCTTAGGTACTCCTCCTGCGTATCCTAAAATCTTTCCATTTTTTTCATCAATCTTGTAAATGAAAACCCTCAAGAACATTTAATTTGAACCTAATAGATGAAATAACTCTACCCAAATTATGCTCATAAATTGTTCAACACAATCATTAATAATGCCCTTCAAAACTTCATAATACTTCCTCATATACTTGAAAAGATGTTTTAAGTCTATAAACTTTTTTAAAAAAATTCAAGCATAAGGATAAAGTTAGCATATTTTAGGAATTGATCACCTACCATAATTTAAATCAAACTCCCCCACTCCAAGTAAGCAAATAATAATAAAATCATGTGTCACACTTATCATTGATAGTGCATCTTCTAGTCAAAATTGTCTATGCTTTCCCAAATTCAAAAAGGCCACTACTTATGGCTCTCTAATCAAGTTCCCCTATATATGATCTCGTAAAGAGGCCTTCACCTAGATAAAGGATAAGTAAGTAAACTGGTTCAACTATTAACTTTGCTTTACTATTCCATGCATCAGCCACTTAGTTTGCTTTCCATGAATTGTAGTTTAGTTGCTAATCTAATTCTACCAAGTGTTCCTACCATATAGCTTATTTCAAATTGAGTTTAAGTTGGGTGAGGAAATGTTCATAATGTATTAACCCCATTATAGTATACATTTTGAGTCACTTATATGCACTTTAAGAGGCTTCAACGTGTTAGGTAATTATATAACAAGATCACATACAACTACTTATTCCAATTCTTGAACACCTTTTAACACTAATCAGTACCCTGTGGTAGTTTGCTAGTTACAAGAATAATCATTGCTCAGTTATTGAAGTGGGTATCCTCCAACTCTAATTATCTATATATTATCTTAATCCATTTAGATGTGATCATGGTCGCTAATAGTTGGTTCTATCACAATCTCTTAAACTCACAGTAAGAGTTCTTAGTGCTCCTCCAAAATTACATTATGGACTTTGATATCATTCAAATACACTCGCATAAACTTGGTAAAGTATTCATGTAAAACTTGGTTCAATAGAGTGCACCAAAGAAATAATAATAGTATTTATTAGTATAAAAGATATAATCAGAAACTTAAAAGCATTATATCGAGTTATGCAAGTTATCTTGGGCTTGTCTCTCTTGGACATCTTCACTTTGATGGTAATCTAATCTCAAATCAAGCTTTGAAATATTATGATCTTTGGACATTTATACATAACAATGATATATATTATGATCATCATTAATAAACTTAAAGATTACTATACATAATAAGTTAAAAAAGTGTAAACAAATACCTTTTATTGGTCACTTATTAATATCCAACCAAATTTGTCAACAATATCTATCATTAATCTCATCATGAACCATCTCAATATTGCTCATTTTCACTAATTACTATAGCCTAAGATATTGGAAACATCTATTGGCCATCTTTACCTATTGCATCTTTTATTTTAATAAATGCACCATATAGTGAAATAACAAATTTGCATCCCTTGGTGAACCTTTTCCTTAAACCATTAAAACCATCATAAAACCTTTTAAATAATGCCTTTAGTGAATTTTCAACCCTTTCAACCTCAAGCTCAAAAGTACCTTCTTAATAAGCTCTCTTCAAACAAGTTAAATAAGACCTTAATTTAGCATAATTTGATTCAAATGTGCCTTTCATAATTTCTAAAGCTAATCTTTTTGCTCCATAATAAGAAATATCAATAACTTGAAGTTTGTATTTCTTTAACAAGACAATTTCCATATCTTTACTTTGTAACTTGGATTCATCCTAATTTGATCCATAAATTCTTTGGCTATCCATTTTGAATTTCCCAATTTATTTTTTACAACTCTATGGCAACTATGTTTACCTACATAAGATCTCATCATAAATGTAAACTCATTTGTCATATTGGTTGCATAAATTCTTTAACTACATTTATCCATACATGAAACTTCCATTCTTTGGGAACATGTTTGTTTCTACCTAATGCCACAACCATGTCATCTTCCTTTTTTCTTTTCTAATTTCCATGTCATCTTTATCATTATTATTGATGTTTCAACTTGTTCATCAGAATCATAATACTTTAATCCATCCCCACTATCATAAGTATTAGCTATAATAGTTGTTATTGCACCAATAGTTGTTGCTCCAACATCCATACTTAGTCCAGTATCAACATCCATAGTACTAGCTCTTAGATCAACATCAGCATACCCTCTATCAACCCCAAACTCATTCTCATTCTCATTAATAATATCATATTTTCTAATTTCTTTTAAATTTTACCTTGTAATTTCTAACTCACCATCAATATCAAATTTAATAAAATTATCTTAAAGGAGACTACTCTCCTCTCCTTGACTTTTTAGGATTATAATCCTCATCTTCATCATTTGAAAGGAGACTACTCTCTTTTCCCTCACTTATATTGTCTAATTTAATTTGAGTTTGACTAGGATTGTAATCTTCAATTTGAGTTTGACTTATACTAGGGTCAACTCTAAGTGTCTCGATATAAACCTTTAAATGACTAAATTTGATTCCAATCTCAATCATATTTTTTCATTCTTCATTTGTTTTAACAAACTCAAGAATATAAGCACCTCCTATAGGTATATATTTTCTTGGATCCTCATAAGCTACATTAACCACACTTTGATTACCCTAGTAACTTCACAACATTCTTTATATCCATTAAACTTCATTCCTCTATACTATGAAAATTCTTAACTTCGCCTTTACTTTATTTTATTATTCCATAACCTATAAACATCCCTCCATGTTGTAATTCAATAGGAATGCTATTTAAATAAAAGAATAATAATTAAACATCATATAAAGTATAAAATATAACAAATACCAAATGTTTTTTATAATTTGATTTTAATTGAAATTAAAAACTCATACTTAGCCCTTTTATTTCTTTCCTTATTGACTTATTATTTCTTCCTTAATTCAAATTTCAAAATACCATCAAACATCAATACTTGCTTTAATCATGTATCAATCCTTTAATTAATGTTGAATGGTAAGAAATTTAGACTTGATATAGGAAGACAAAGAGGATTTTGATTTTAAAGGTTGATAGAGGAAGGCTGATGGAGGAAGAGGAAGATGAATTTAGGTTAGGTTTGGAATAGGAAGATGAAATTATAAAAGGAAATAAACATGATTTTTCTATTTCTTAAGCTTAAAATAAGCATATAGGCAAATAATGTTTGTGCACTCCCTTTTATCCAAAAATGATATGTTTTAACTTTAGCCAAATAGGCATGATAAATGCCACGTCATGAATAACATGTTAGACAAAACACATGGCTTTGGATCATTGGATAAAATTGATTCAATTTGAAAAATTACTAAAGCATATTAAAAGGTTTAAAAGTTTTGGATAGATTTGCAAAACAAGCTAAAATACTGGATAAATTAGCTTGTCTGGCCTTTTCCCTATTTTAAAATTCAAAACCTTTAAAACCAAACTAAATTCAATTCGATTTTTTGATTCAAAACCCATGCTACTCACCTTAAGATTAAAGCAACTGTAATCATAAACTTAGTTAACATTATTTTTGAGATCTATTATCATTTTTTAACTATTGAAATCAAACTACTTGTTCAAAAAGCTATTTTAATGTTTGGAAAAGTATAATAGTTGTTAGATAAAAAAGAAATTTTTTTTATATGTTTGGTTAAAATTATTATTTTAAGTATGGTTGAGATTAAAAAGATAATAAAATGCATAAATCAATTATAAATGAATTAAAAAATATTGTACATAAATCAATTATATGTTTTAATATATGATTTTAAAAGATGATATTGTATAAATATTAATAAAAATTACAACCAAGTAACAATAGTGTTACTTCCATCTAAAAATCAAAATGTGATTGATTAAGTAATAAGAAATAAATGTTATAGAAATTACATGAGCTAAAGTTCATCTTTGATTACCTTTATCAATATCAAGTGTATGAAGCAATAAAATCTAGAAAATGAAAAAAAACCATAAAAGATTTATATGGTTTAGCTTCAAATTGTCTATATCTATAAAATATAAAATAATTGAATTACTAAAATTAAATCTCATAATTTTTAAATTAACTCTCTCATATAAACCAAAAGAATTACTTTTTACTCTCTAAAAAATCTTAGAGAGTAAAATCAAAAGCTATCAAAATGTCTCTTGAAACTTCATAAGTGTTTACTTAGACTAATACTCAAGTTATTAGTCAAACTTGTGTCTCTCAAGTTATTTTATATCTATTTAGCTTGACTTCCTCAACTCAACATTCATACTTACATCTCCTAAAAGTTTTCTCATGTTGCTTTGTGCTCTCCCTTCATACCTTAAATGTTTCCATTTGTTTATATTGTAGACTTGATAACTAGCTATCATAATATCATACCAACACATTCATTATCATCATAATTTTTCATTAACCATCATTATCATTTTCATTATTATGACTACTATTATTGATTACCAATAACAATAAACATAAAAATCTATAAATATAAAATATAATACAACAAAAGAAGAAAAATCAATAAACTTCGAAATAAAAATACTAATAGAATACAAAAATAAAAATGATGTGTTTCTTTATTTTTGATATTTATTATTTAATTTATTGATATTTTTATTGTTTAAGGTTTTTAAAATTTGTGTATTATTTTGATGATAAATATATGTAAATGAGTATACATATTGATAAATATATATCTACAATATGGTACATGTTACAAATATATACATATTATATGATATATACATGAGTACATGTATCTATTATACGTGAACACACATGTCTACCACTAAAATAGTAAGTAAAAATAAATCAAATATTAAAAACAAAATATATAAATAGTAGTAGTAGTAGTAATTAAGTTTTATCAAGTGTGCTTGAATTAAACCAATTACTCTAATCTACAAGACTGAATCATAAATTTCTTCTTTGAAACTTTGCTTAGAATTCCCTTTTGATCCCTCTTTTTTCTTTTCTTATTCTCTGTATTTTTCATGTTTTTTTTACTCTATATCTCCTCTAGAACATACCTACTAGATGTTCTCCAAGAATTATTAAATGCTCATTTTTTTACCTCCTTGATCATTTTTCTATAGCCTAAAGAAATGAGTTTCACCTTGCATTCATTAGTTATGGATGAACTCAATAGTTATGACCATCTTTCTTTATGAAAGTAGGGGTGAACATTTGTCAAGTTTTTACCTTATTATTTTGATTTTCGAATCAAAAATTTTAATTTTCTTAAACCAAATCAAATAGAATATTTTTTAAATTCAAAATTTTTAAATTCAAAATTTTTAAATCAAACCAAATCAAATTTATTGGTTCGGTTTGATTTTTCGGTTAAGCAAACTAAATGCTCACCCTTAGATATAGAACCCATAAATTTATTAGTGAATCAAAAGAGATAGTGATTCATTTGATCTTTTTATAAAACATTCCATTTTAGGGCAAGTAATGAATCGAAAAATGATTTGATTCTAATTATTTATCTCATAACTTCTCTTATCACTCACTTCTATAAGAGCTTAATCTCTAAAAAGTGAATTACATCTCATTCATTCGCTAAGCAATTCAATAGTTCTTCTGAAAAGCTTCCTAGCTCAAACTCCAACTTCACACCAACATTCATTAATTTTTTAAAACATCTTTCCATCACGTTTCTTCTAGCTTTGTTAGAACTTCAAACTCTAATTTGCTTTAACTTATAAACAACAACTAATAAATGTCAAATCACATAAAAAAATTCATCAATAAACACCGTGATTTACATTAATTCTATATTACTCATTATAAGAATCCTTTAAAATGCTTAATATACAGGGGTAAAAATACATTTATGAAGCCTATAAACAAAAAGGTCCATAACTCAATCCTTAACAACCTCTTTTATTGAATAATTATTTTCTCATAAAACAAAAATAGATTTACATCTTCATATAATTCAAATCTAATACACATTTATATCACATGTTGGGGTTAAATGGGTTTTTTAACGATTTGAAAATGCTTGAAAAGATAAGATGTCCAAATCCCCAGCATTGCAGATAAGTTGTAGAATATAAAACGATATATATCCCAAGATCTATCCCATTATGGAAATTTCATGCAAAAGTAGATGAGAAATACTCATACCCACCTACATGTATTTTGAAGGGCTAACAACATGATTTCATGTAGACATGTCTCGCCAATTTGAAAACGTATTGCCACCTAATACTCAAAACAATAATTATCACTAATAAGGTTTTTGCTTTGTCATCATGAAATACATTTACATAACATATTCGTTAACTACTAATTACGTAATTTCAAATATTTTTAACAAAAAATAATTATTTAGATCAAATATTTTTTTATAAATAAGTAATATTATATTTTTAATTTAATTTACAACTCAATATTTATATTTACTACACTTTTATAATGTGTGTTGCACGTTACTATAAATTATTTGACTTGTCATTTATCACAATTTCGTATTCTATTTTTTAAAATTTTCTTTTATTATAATAGCATTTTTTATAATTTTAAATTAATATTTATTATTTAAGTATTATATACTTGTAAAAAATATTATTTAATATTCTTATTCATGCTTATTAGGTGTTTTTAACTAACTTTAATTTTTAACTAACTTTAATAAGTATTTCATATTTTTATAAAAATTATAAATAATATATATATTTATATAATTTTATTATCAAAATTAATTGTTATAAATTAAAACTATTACTATTAGATAACTAAAATAAAATAAAATTAATTCTTATAAATTACTCATTATAAATTTACTATAATTAGTATTTTGAAACATTAATAATTTAAATAATTATATTATTTAAATTCTAAATAATCATAGGATTTTCATTGAAAAAATTAAATCGTATATTAATAATGTATAATATTTTGTAACTTTAATAAATATCTTATATTTTTAAAAATAATTATTAGTAATATTTTTTATATAATTTTATTATAAAAATCAGTCATTATAAATTAAAACTATTATTATTATCTTATTAAAATAAAATAGAATTAGTTTTAACAAATTTAGATAATTTAATAAACTTTTATTTTCTTAAAACTAATCATTTCTAATAAAAATAATTCATATTTATATTTAATTCTGAATAAAATACTTAGATAGAAATTAATTATTATAAATCAAAATTATTATTATTTGATAATTAAAATTAATTTTAATAAATCTAGAAAAATGATAAAATTATCATTTTATTTATTTATCTTCTCTCTTACAATATTAATTAAAAATTTGAGATATTTGCTCAATTAATCTATTTTACTTGGCTTTCATAGTATGAATTTGAAAAAATTAAAGTATATATTAATAATGTGAAATGTTTCGAAACTTTAATAAATATATTATAAAATATAAATAATTATTAATTAATAAATATAAATCAAATTAATAGTATTCATTTTTGAATAAAATTTATTTAGGTAAAAAATTAGATAATGTAATATAAAATATAAAATAATTAGTAATTAACAAACACAAATAAAATTAATAGTATTTATCTTTGAATAAAATTTGTTTAGATAAAAATTAAATAATATAATATAAAATAATTAGTAATTAATAAATATAAATAAATCAATTGTTTTTGAATAAAATTTGTTTACATAAAAATAATATAAAATAATTAGTAGCAAATAAATAAAAAATTTATGAAAAAGGGTAAAATTACCATTTTTATTTATTCTCCATATTTTTTCAAATATTAATTAAAAAATTAAAAAATATATGCTCAATGAATCTACTTTATTTAACTTTTATAGTATGAATTTGAAAAAATTAAATCTTAAATTAACAATACGAGATATTGTATAACTTTAATAAATATTTTTGAATAAAATTTGTTTAAATAAAGATAAGATAGTATATCTAAAATATAAAATAATTAGAAGCTAACAAATTAAATCTTGTATAAAATAATAAAATTTAAGGGGAAGGGTAATGTCACTCCTTTCGGAGGTACAACATGCTCCCGTTGAATAATTAATGATCTCATATAATAGAAATTACTAATTACTCTACAAGGGATGCGAAATTTTTTTTTATATACTTATAATGTTTGTGCACTGATCTAAGCTTTGTGGAAGTATTGGTCCCAAATAACATTTTCATATTTACTGCCTTAACATTATTTTAAATTGCTTAATTAATTTAATTAGAAACTTTAATCTACTCCAAGTCCTTGCCTTCAAAGAGTCTCCTGCTGAATTGGTGCTTTGGGAATCCGTGCTCACCACCCATCTTTTAACCTACGTCCATCAAATGACGAATGCTGAGTATATAACTCAGTGGTGTTTTAACACATAACATAGGAAAATATAATCATAATTATATCATGTAACATAACAGTTCTTGTATTCATTTCATCATAAATATAACATCATGAAAACACTTTTTCATAACATCTATACATGAACATCATATATTTATTTCATAAATAGATAGATCATTATTTAGTCTAATCAAAACATTATCACGTTTATCTCCATAAAAAATGTTACTCATTTCTTTAAATACATTAGCCTTTTCATTTAATTTTATAAAAATAGCCTTGATTCAATATCGTTTACCATATACTACTAACCTTTCATTTCATTACTCATAAAAATATACATATCATTTAGACATTTTAATTTCCATTTTACCATATCGATAATTCAATCACTTGAAATATCATATTCTTATATTATTAGCATTTTCTGATGCTAAAAATCATATAACTTCATTTCATCATAATTTCATAGCAATATACATTGCTTAACATATAACTAACCAATATCATCACTTTCATAAACATTTTAAACTATAATAAAATTTTTGCATGTTTCCTAATTGTCACCTTTCACTTTATCACATATCTCTCTTTCTACATTTAACATAAATAACATCAATGAAAATAGCATATTCCATCATACATTACCATAAATCATTTTTCAATACAATATGCATATAACCACGATTATGGTGCAATTCTCATTCATTTCCATGTACATTCTTACAATGGAGTATAAATGTCAAACATTGCATATAGATCATCATGTAAAATTAAATTGTGTCATGAAATATATATATATCAATATGTCATGTACTTCCTTTTATTTTTCATATCATTTGCTTAATCATATCATCCATTAAAATTTCATAGTGAATGAATGAGATGATGTCTTGTGAGAATGCATTCATACTATGCATTCTCCCTTTTATTTTCCTATATCATTATATTTCATTTTATATGTCACATCCTGCATTTAGTAGATTATTATGCATTCATAAATTAATATTATGTTGTGTTTTCTATGTTATTGTTGTAAAAATGATATGAAATTATGATTATGGCGATAAGTTTATGATAAGAATTGAGTTTAAGCTTAAAAGAGGATATTGAAAATTTTACCGTAAACCCCTAAAATTGATGTTAAACGGCAATAAAACGTGGATTCTAAGTTATACATAGTGAATTTGATTGAATGGTTTTGACCATTGTGCTTGTATTAACTTAAATTAAATATATGTGAATTTTGAAAATTTTGAATTTAAAATTTAATTATGACATCATAATTAGGTATTGATGATGTAAGCGAGTGAAATTAATATGATTTTTTCTTAGAAAATGAAAAATGATGAAGTAATGATGAATTAGTATGATTTTATAAGAAATTATAAATATTAGAAAAGGTAGAATTATTAAATTTAATTATGTTGACATAATGATGTCATTAATGCTCAAAATGATGTCATAATTAGAAAATAAGAAAAATAGTGTTATGGAAGATGATAAATAGATAAATATGTATGGAAATAGAATAAGATAGATTATATTTTAAATGGAATATTTAAAATAG
>CANYBF010989561.1:0-11358 GCA_948192965.1 Dalechampia spathulata | reverse complement strand
AGAAACTAGGTATCGGGGAGATCAAGACCACCTCAATGGTGATACAATTAGCAGATCAATCAGTGAAGAAACCATTTGGGATCATTGAAGATGTATTGGTCAAGGTGGACAAATTCATCATTCCAGTGGACTTCGTGGTGCTGGATTACAATGAATGATTTCTATTTGTAAAGTATGAAATGTTATGAAATGATATTATGTTTATGTGCTCATTATTAATCAAAGTTGAATATTGGTTACATATCATGAATGATTATGGATTCTTAAAGATGATAAGCAAAGTAAAATATGTGAATGACTTTACTAAGTGAATGTAAAATGGAAATGTTATAGGTGTAGCTAATAAGACTCAAACTTCTTTGCAAAGTAGTAATAGGTTTGTGTTATTCACTTGATGACTTTGCATATGGTCTTAAACTAATGATTTCTCATTCATATGCTTATAATATCATTGTAACAAGTTTACATTATAAACGGTATCATATGAACATCTTCACATATGATCATCATGTCATGAATCATTCATACATAAAAGCATATTCATGACATATCATACACAAGATGTAAGGGGGAAAAGAAAGTGATATACAAAGTAATGTTCAATGAAAGCATACTAGCTTATGTAGTTATTATCAATTCCCTCGATGGAATCATATAGTATACGCTTCTATCATTGAACCATTGAGAAATGTTATGTTCCTATGGAAACCATAGTGTTATACAATATTGCTACACAGAGAAATGGACCCTGTCACACCCACATTTGACACCCTAGAAGTTTTAGTATTTTTGTGTATGCTTGTTGAAGGTATACTTATATGTATACATGTATTGATAGGATGCATGCATATGTGCTATGTATTTTGTGATTGTATATGCATCGTGATGATGTGATTAATGGATATATGTGTGTTTTGGGGTGTTACAGGTGGTATGGGAGTGAGTTTACGTGTGAGAAGAGGAGAATGGAGAGTGGTACGGGCGTACAGGGATTCGTACGATCATACTGAGCAGGGGTAGTTAGGAGGCTAGGAGTCCTGGAGGCCATATGGGCGTACCAAGGGTTGGTCCGACCGTACGCGTACTCACAAGAAATTAGCTTTGTCAGGTGGTTTGTGGACGTATGGGCGTACCAAATTTGGTACGTGCGTACTGTCCCTTGTAGGAGGTTGGGTTTATCAAGATTTTTAGGTTGGTACAGGCATACAGAGACTGGTACGGCCATAAGTGACTTAAAAGTCAATTTTTAAAAGGATAAACTTAGACTTTTCCTTTGACTAACACCTTCCATCTCCTTCTAAACCCTTCCAAATGGGAGAAAACAATAGAACTCCATTTCATTTGCTATTTTTATGGTGTGAGAACTTAGGAAAGTGAGATTAGCTCATGAACTACTGCTAGACGCTTGAAGTAACTTCACTATAGGTTTGTGCTAGGCCTGTTGTTTGTGCTAGGTTGGTTTAGTTTGTGCTAAGTTGGTTTGATTTATGCTAGCTATGTGTTTTTTATGCTTCTTTACTTATTCTGAGGCCCTGTAAGGCCTAGAACTGATGCTCAGGGATTGAATTCCCTATGATTATGTCTATTTATAACCTTAATGCTTGTGATTGTGGCTATGGGTTCCGGATTGGAACGTGTCTTGTGATTCTTGATGATTGGCCTGTAGGATTGTTATATGGCTTATTCATGCATTATGAATGATGGCATAGCATATCATTATGATGGGGAGAAATAAGGGTGGCAGAAATGAGGTATGAGAAGTACCGGGTACGAGAGGTACCGAGTCCAATTATGAGGGTGAGATGCTCCCACTGGTATGAGATATACCAATATCAATTAATATGGTAAAGGGAGTGAGATGCTCCTATAGGTGTGAGAAGTGTCGGTATTAATTGATATGATAATGAAATGAGATGTTCCAGAAAAGAGTACGAGAGGCACCAAACCGAGGGTGAGTACATAGTCTTGTTGAGCCGTCATAATTGTGTGATTAGGCTAAGATTACCGGTATTGCTTGTGCTACTGATGTTCCAGCTGTGTGCCGTGTGATTGGCTATGTGTCATATGCTTGAATGTATGTCATGTGGATTGACCTGTGTATGTGTATGACATGCCTTGTATTCCTAGCACCATTGAGATTATTCTCAGTGTTTATCATTTGATGAACGTAGGTCCGAGTTCAGAGGGTGAGCATCGGGATTAGTGGTACAACAGCTGGTTCATGCCTTGGACTTTTGGATGGACTCCTGCAGCTTGTGTATTTATGCATATTCATTTGTATTTGTAGTAGTTGGCAGTATACTAAATGTATTGTATAAGAATCCATGTATATATATATCCAGGGGTTTGTCTGTATGTATATATCTTTTTGTTATTGGATTTTTATATGAGCATTAGAGTTTAAAATCCCTTGTAGTATAATTATTGTTTTCCTGAGACGGGAAAGTGATGGTTATGCTACAGGATCATGTCGTCACCCCTTAGGTCTTGGGTGGGGGTGTGACATGTTTAAGTGGTATCAGAGCTATGGTTTAGCTCGTTGGGCTATGGTTTGCTCCGGGAGCAATGGTTAGCTCGTATGGTGTTGCCCATGTACATTTATGTTTACTGCTAAATAGGAAACTTGCACAAATGGGAGTCTTGGTAGTCCGTGCTGTTGATAGATGCTAATGTTTATTTTTATGCAGTTACAAATAAACATCAGGTACAGGGTGTTGATCATGTCTGATAGAGTTGGGACTAGTAGTGAAGAGGGTAATGTTCAGGCCCGATATAATAGTTCAGAAATCGGTAGTCAAGCTGGGGGTACGATGCCACAGAGAGAATAAGCAGCCAGGGTACCATAAAGGGAGCAACCTATAGCTACTGGAGTGGATCCATTGGCAACTCAGTTTGCCCAGTTCTTCTGCTTTATCCAGATGCAAGGTCAGGCTTTACCGACAGTTCCTACCCCACCTCCAGTGGTGGTTCCTCAGAGAGAAGAGTATAAATAGGGATTTTCAAAAGTTACAGGCATATAAGGCAATAGACTTCATAGGGACCACAGATCTATATGTTACTGAGATGTGGTTGGGGTGTACATAATGCATTTTTTGATAGTTAAGTTGCCTGGATGAGGTGAAGCTCGATTACATCATTTCATTGCTGCAGGATGATGCTTGCAAGTGGTGGAAGACGATTCCACAAAGCTGAGCTGAGCCACCAGTGTCAACATGGCAAGATTTCCTAAGGGAATTCCAAGAGAAGTATGTTCCCAATGCGTACACAGATCAGAAGCTACAAGACTTTCTAAAATTAAAGCAAGGAAGCTTATCCGTGGCAGAGTACAAAAAGGAATACACACGGTTAGCTTACTACGCCAGACATATTTTAACTACGAGTTGGGAAAGGTGTAAGTAGTTTGAGCAAGGCTTGAGATCGAGGCTCCAATCATTTGTTCAGAGGTTCCGGCACGATAACTTTTACACTCTGATTTCCAATGCCTTAGAGCAAGAGCAGACGCTTTAGGAAGACGAGGATCACCAGAGATTTATGAGGCGATAGTTGAGTGAATCTCATCCGTCCTCTTCATCATCGTCACATAAGAGAGCCAGACATGACAGATCGAGTATATCACGATCATCAGAGTTTCGACCACCATTACCTTGTCAAACTCAGAGTTAGCATGTTGGAGACTGTAGTGGTCCCAAGATACGACCCATGCCATATCGTACTTGTGGTCGATGATACAAGGGCAGCTGCAGAAAGAGTACCTTAGTGTTTTACCGGTGTGGAGGTACAGGACATTATGCTCGGGAATGTCTTAGTCGGGAGGTGATACCATTGTATACTGAAGTTGGGGGTGGTTCACACCAGCAGAATCTTGTCATTCATTCTTTACCGTGGGTTTCACAACCAGAACAAGGGAGTAGAGGCATCGATAGGAATCGAGACACTGTTGTGAGACCTGGTAGTCAGGGTTCAGAATGAGCCATTACCATCAGTGGATCCGGTAGCAGGTATCCTTTCTAGTTTTATGTTTTATGGGGTTATAGATGTGTTGGACCGGAATATCGAGGATGAAATTCTTTTTAAGAGGGGAGAGTTGTCACACCCACATTTGACACCCAAGAAGTTTTAGTATTTTTGTGTATGCTTGTTGAAGGTATACATGTATGTATACATGTATTGATAGGATGCATGCGTATGTTCTATGTATTTTTGATTGTATATGCATTGTGATGACGTGATGAATGCATATATGTGTGTTTTGGGGTGTTACAGGTTGTATGGGAGTGAGTTTGAGTGTGAGAAGAGGAGAATGGAGAGTGGTACGGGTGTACGGGGATTCGTACGGTCGTACCAAGCAGGGGAAGTTATGAGGCTAAGGCTCTTGGAGGCCGTATGGGCGTACCAAGGGTTGGTCTGACCATACGCGTACTCGCAGGAAATTAGGTTTGTCAGGTGGTTTGTAGATGTATGGGTGTACCAAATTTTGTACGGGCATACCGTCCCTCGCAGGAGGTTGGGTTTGTCAAAAGTTTTAGGTTGGTATGGGCGTACGGAGACTGGTACGACCGTATGCGACTTAAAAGTTAATTTTTAAAAGGATAAACTTAGACTTTTCCTTTGACTAACACCTTCTATCTCCTTCTAAACCCTTCCACATGGGAGAAAACAATAAAACTCTATTTCCTTTGCCATTTTTACGGCATGAGAACTTAGGAAGTGAGATTAGCTTGTGAGCTACTGCTAGATGCTTGAAGTAGCTTCATTATAGGTTTGTGCTAGGCCTGTTGTTTATGCTAGGTTGGTTTGGTTTGTGCTAGCTATGTGTTGTTTGTGCTTCTTTGCTTGTTCTAAGGCCTGTAAGGCCTAGAACTGATGCTCGGGGTTTGAATTCTCTATGATTATGTCTGTTTATACCCTTGATATTTGTGATTGTGGCTATGGGTTTCGAATTGGAATGTGTCTTGTGATTCTTAATGATTGGAATGTATGATTGTTATATGGCTTGTTCATGCATTATGAATGATGGCATAGCATATCATTATGATAGGGAGAAATAAAGGTGGCAGAAATGAGGTATGAGAAGTACCGGGTATGAGAGGTACCGAGTCAAATTACAGGGGTGAGATGCTCCCACTGGTATGAAATATACCAATATCAATTAATATGGTGAAGGGAGTGAGATGCTCCTACAGGTGTGAGAAGTGTCGGTATTAATTGATATGACAACGGAATGAGATGTTCCGAAAAAGAGTGCGAGAGGCACCAAACCGAGGGTGAGTGCATAGTCTTGTTGAGCCTTCATGATTGTATGATTAGGCAGAGATTGCTAGTATTGCTTTTGCTACTGATGTTTGGGCTGTGTGCCGTGTGATTAGTTGTGTGCCATATGCTTGAATGTATATCATATTGATTGACTTGTGTATGTGTATGACATGCCTTGTGTTCCTAGCACCACTGAGATTATTCTCAGCGTTTATCATTTGATGAACGTAGGTCCGAATTCAGAGGGTGAGCACCGGGATTAGTGGTACAGCAGGTGGTTCGTGTCTTGGACTTCTGGACGGACTCTTGCAGCTTGTGTATTTATGCATATTCCTTTGTATTTGTAGTAGTTAGCAGTATACTAAATGTATTATATAAGAATCCATGTATATATATATCAAGGGGTTTGTCTGTATGTATATATGTTTCTGTTATTGGATTTTTATACGAGCATTAGAGTTTAAAATCCATTGTAGTATAATTATTATTTTCCTGAGACGGGAAAGCGATGGTTATGCTACGGGATCATGTCGTCGCCCCTTCGGTCTTGGGTTGAAGTGTGATAGACCCAATATGAATTATGCACAAACATACAAAAAAGAAATGAAATGTTAAAAAAAATTAAAGGGAGAATGCAAAGCATGATTGCATTCTCACAGACATACATTATTATTCATATATCATGGAAATATAGTTGATGAAATGATGAATGCACTATAGTTGTACTTATATAGAAAAATATACATAGCAATGATGTTCAAATAAAGTATTTGATACATGAAATATTATAGTAGATTCCTTATGGTATTTATTCCTATCTTTATATAGTATACTCTATGCATTGCTTATAATAGATAAAGAATGATGCAAAGCAACATGATATGATACAATTATATTGCTTAATGACTGATCATTATGATTTGATATTTGGTGGATAGAGCTTATTAAAGATTATGATTGTATAATAGATTACCATCTAGGGAAGGCTAACCTAGTAGTTGATGCTTTGAGTTAAAAGATATTTGTTACATTACAACAGTCACCAACAATGTTAGTGTAGGAGATTCGATAATTAAATGCTATACTAATAGTGCAACCATATTGTATCTTAGCTAAATTGTAGTTATAAGTGAAACCAGATTTGACATATCAGATTAGAGAGTGTGATACAGGATGAAGAATATCAAGAGCAATTAAAGAAAGTGCATTCTGGTAATACCACTATATTTACTTCAATTGAAGGTGGTATATTGAGGCATGATACACGGTTATACATACAAACTAATGAAGATATGAAGAAATAGATTCTAGAGGAAGCCCATAGTTTAAGATATTCATATCATCTCAAGAGTGCAAAGATGTATCATGATTTGAGATAACATTATTGGTGGATCAGTATGAACAAAGATATGGTAGAGTACATGGCTCAATGTTTGGAATATTAGTGAGTGAAAATAGAACACCAAGTGTCTATAGGATTGCTTAATCCTTTGCTTATACTGGAATGGAAATGGGATCATGTGATGATGGATTTTGTAATGGGTGTACCTTTGACATGGCCTAAGCATGATATTGTATGGGTTATAGTTGACAAACTGACAAAGATAACTCATTTCTTACTTGTACAGATAGATTACAGGTTAGAGAAGTTAGCATAGTTGTATTTGTATGAGATTGTATGGTTACATGGTGTTCCAAGATCCATTGTATCAAATAGAGATCCATGATTTACATCATATTTCTAAGAGATTTTTCAAAAAGCATTAGGCACTAAGGTGCATTTTAGCACTGCTTTCCATCCATAAATAGATGGGCAACCAAAGAGAGTTATTCAGATTTTAAAATATATGCTTTGAGTTATTCAGATGGCTATCTATACTTAAGTGGGAAGGTAGCTGGGATATATATGTACCGTTGATTGAATTTACATATAACAATGGCTACCAGTCTAGCATACAAATGGCTCCTTATGAAGCTTTATATGGTAGAAGATGTAGAACTCCTTTACACTGGGATGAAATTAGGGAAAGAAAGAAGATTTTTGGACTTGAATTAGTACAAGCTAAAGAATATGTGAAATTGATTAAAAGCCAGCTAAAAGTAGCTTTAGATAGACAAAAATCTTATATGGATTCAAACATAAGAGATATAGAGTTTAGTATAGGGGATAAAGTATTTTTGAAAGTATCTCTATGGAAGAGAATTATGTGATTCAGGTAGACAGGTAAATTGAGTCCTTGATTCATTAGACTATATGAAGTCTTAGAAAGAGTGGAACCATTAACCTACAGACTAGCTTTACCTCCAGAGTTAGACAAGAGTTTACCTCCATAGAGATACAACAAGATTTATCCTGTAATGAAAAATCAGTAGAGATATTGGTCAAAGAAGTGAAACAGTTGAGAAATAAGTGGATTCCCTTGGTAAAGGTGTTATGGAATCATCATTCAGTATAATATGCTACTTGGGAATGAGAATCAATGATAAGACAACAATAGCCCCATTTGTTCCTTATAGATTTAGGTTTGAATTTTTTATCGAAATTCTTTTTAAGGGCAAAGAGTTATCACATCCACACACTCACACACAACATCTTTGTGTGCATGCATTCTATGCATATCATATAGTGAATGATTGATTAGTGCATAAAAAGCATGAATGAGATATGATACATGAATGCTTTGACATGATGAATATGATATGAAATGCCTTGTAGATAAAGGAATTCCATATGATATGGAATTGATAGAGAAAGAAATGAAACCAAAGTAAAAAGATGACTAAAGCAGTGAATATGCACTGAAGATGCAAATTGGGTACGCTTTTATTGAATGTTCCAAATGAAGCTCTATGATGGAATTTACATGGATAAGGTGATTCATTGGCATCTTTAACATGTTATTATATGATAAAGTATATTTAAAATGGGTAAATACAAGTTAAAGTAATATTGGAAGCAATGGTATATTAAACATTATAATGAATGGTAAGTGCATTCTTATGAAAAGCATGAATAAATTATGATGTAAAAATGAATATTAAAGGAGAGGAAATTAATTGGTTAAGTAAAGTAAGATAAGTATGCAAAATATCATCTTTTGATTGGTCCTTATTTACTTGAGTCAAAGAAGAGTCTTATATTATCTTATATAAGAACACTAGGTTGGTTTTCCCTTCCTCTTTCACTTCATATACATACAGCTTCTTCCTCCTTCTCCTCCTTTTCATTTTGGTTTAAAGAAGACCCATAATCAATTTGGATAAAGAATTCTCACACAATACCTGAATTACAGCTCTCCTGACCTTATTAAGGGCTTCATTCTTTTGAACTTCTTTACATAAATTGACTAGGATGGATCATTCTTCTTAGAAAAGAAACTTAGATATGAGAGAATTACATTGCTAAGGTATATTGAATTTCAAAAGGAAAGGCGTTTAGATAGCCATGAGAGATAAACAAAAGAGAGATTTTATTTCTTGAAAGCTTGCCCCTTATAAGTGAAGGAGTTACATTTATATAAGCCAAGGAAGACTTAGCCATAATCTCACAAACTAATAAAATAAAGACACATCACGAGATAAGGATAAGCCTTATCTTCTTGGACACCTAACTTGATATGATAACACAACTATAAATGATAAATATCAAATGGCAAACCTAATCATGAAGGTGACATGGAACCAACATTAGTAGCTTAAAAGCAAAGCAAAAGACTTTAAGTAAAGTTAAAGTAAAGTTGACACATGATAATAATGATACATACATTATTACACATATTATGATTACTTTTATCCACTAGTGAAGAGACTCCATTCAAGGTCATTGGAGTCATTTGAATTGGTATCATGATAACACCATCTGGATTTGGATTTTTTCTTTAGAACATAGTCATCAAGGAATTTTTCTGCTTTATGGAATTTCTATTCTTCTTCTTCTAGGGTAAGCTCTGGAACATCTTCCATTTTGGAATCCTGAAAGGCAAGGTCTTGACAATCTAGAAGAGAAGGAGATGATGGTCGTTATGATAGTGTAGTAGTAACATAAGGAAAAGGACAAGTAATCATTATTTGGTCTTCGTCATGCCTGTGCATACCGATAATAGAAATATAAATATCTGTACAATTATTAAACTGATTTGCAATGTCAAGGAGGTCATGTTTGTGAATAAGTTTTAGCTTTTCAAAATGATAAGGGAAATTTCTCCAGTGTTCCATAGTATTGCAAGTGGTGTAAACATCATTATGGACATAACTTTTATTCAAAAAGATAATACCAATATATTTTTGAGCTACTTGGAAGTTATGATGATGAAAGAGATTATCCTTGTGAATCCATTTTCTTAGGTCATATTGCCAAGACACAAAAAGTACAAACCATGATAGAAATCTCCAAGTAGGATGATTATTATTTTCTTGGTTGTGAAAGGACCATAACATGGGCAGAAGAGGAAGTTCAATAGGAAGATGGTATATTGTAGTAAGATACCACAGATACCATAATAGTTTCCAAGGGTACTCAAGAAAAAACTCTTGAGGTCTAGGAACCATAGGGGGATAGGTGGCAATAATCTTTTTGAAAATCCATTATTCAATTTGATGAGTGGTTAAACCAAGAGGAAGTTTAGGATGCTTAATTGGATGAATACGATAAGCCATGAAAAGTAATGGAAATGACAATTTAAAGGAGATGAAAGTAGGAGAAGGAGAAGGTTTAGAGATGTGAGAGAGCACATCTGGTATGAGGTTCTTATCTCCTTTTATATGCTTCACAGTGAAGTCATATTTTGAGAACAATCTTTCCAGCAAAGTAATCTGCTTCTGGTAGAGACTTTTGATATATCCATAAAGAATTCTTGGTTGTCACATTATTCTAAAAGAATAACACCTCATGAGCTGTCACTGCATTAGTTTGCAAAATTAAAGGAAAGCTACTGAGGATAGTGAGTGGAGGACGATTCTTCATCATTTCATTAAGATATTTAACAACTATAATCTACTCTGAACTCCATAGTGGGGGAGTCTTTATACCATTTAGAAACTATCATGTTTCTGTATCATTTATTCATATGTACACGTAGTGCTTTCATTATACTTTTCAATATACCTTTGTCGCACCCTAATTTTGGACCGGATTGACTCAGATCAGGTTCGAGATGATTTTGGACCATTTTGGGTTGGTCTTGGGCCATTCCAAACTGATTCAGATCATTTCAGACCGTTCTGGGCCAACTCTGGCCCATTTTAGGATGACACGCGCCGCGTATATTTTAGCCCCACCGCATAGGTACAAACATAAGCGATCGCGTATGTTTTTAGGGTTTAGCATATGTGGACATACGCGATCGCGTATGTTTTAGGGTTTCGCATATGTTGACATACGCGATCACGTATGTCTCCGGGGCAGTAAATTTAAAAGCTTAGGAACTCCATTTTGACGGGGGTTGGCACTTGGAGAGACAGGATTAGGGTTTTCTGACGGCTGAAAAATACTCCTAAACCTAATTTTGATTAATCTAAGCAACTAGGGTTAAAATCAATTCACAAAATCACTTAGATTAGGTGGTTTTCAATCCCTAACGCTTGGAATTGGATTTTTCTATTCCCTTACACTTGGAGCATAGAAGAATCTACAAGAGGTTGGTATTTTCATAGTGCTATTACTTTCATATTATTATATTGTTATTATTGTTGTTATTTTGTTGTTATTTTGTTATTATTTTGATATTATTTTGATATTATTTTCATATCATTTTATTATTATTTGCGTATTATTTGCGTATTATTTGCATATTATTTGTGTATTATTCTCGTATTGTTTTCGTATTTATTTATTTTATTTTCGTTGTTATTCGTCATGTGCGATCGCATATGATAATCTCAATATCATATGCGATCGCGTATGATCTTCTCATTCGCATATGTTCTATTTAATTTATTTTGTTTGCCGAATCATCTATGCCATGTTTTAAGCCCTTTAAGCATGTTTTTCTTATTATTTGCTTCATTCGCATATGATCATGCTCATTCGCATATGTTCAATTTTGTTTTATTTTGATTGCCGAATGCCATATGTTACGTTTTAAGCATGCGTATATGATTTATTTT
>CANYBF010989308.1:0-22548 GCA_948192965.1 Dalechampia spathulata | reverse complement strand
TCAGAGTGACTAAGGGGTCGACTAAAAGTCTGAGAGTGGGAACGTTCATTTTTAGGATCAGATGTCAAAAGAGGTGATACAGGTGATTCTGGATCTGATCCATTTGATGTTTGTCGTTTTGCAGAGTGGACATCAATCTTTGGCAACTCTGGAAGTCGCATTTCAAAACTGTCTTGCCTTCTTATTGCTGGTTCCTTATCAGCTCCGTCCAAGGGAAGACCATTTTCCATCATTTTCTCCGGTGGTGGACTTCGAACCTTTGGTGATTCTAGAGAGTTGAAGGTGCCATCTGGAGGACGGGACATGCCAGGAACTCTCTGAAGAGAGGGCGATTTCATCATTTTTGGTGAGGATGGTTCCTGGAACTTGTGACCAGCAGAAGAATCCCTTTCAATTTGGAATGCAGCAGTCTCCATGTAATTTCTTGCTGGCATCCTGGATAAAGGCATGTATCGTAACTAAGTCTTTATTATTTTGTTCAGAAAAATAACCAAGTCTTTATTATACAAATTCCACATGATAATATTCAAAAGATAAAACTATTCGAGTACACCGCTGCATTAACAAAAGAAAGTCCTTCAAGATTGAAAACAATTTGTTATCAGGCCATACCTCCGTGGAAGTTTCGCTGCTTCTTCACATTTGAGAAGCTCTGCATATAGACCATCTAAGTTTAGCAATTCATCATGTGTTCCCATTTCAACAAGCTGACCTTCCTCCATTACAGCTATGTAATCAGCATTTCTAATAAGACTAAGACGACGAGCAATAATTATGGTGGATCGTCCAAACATGAGGAGATCTAGAGCCTCCTGAACCGCTCTTTCTGCTTCAAAATCAAGTCCACCAGTGACTTCATCAAGTAGAAGAATCGTTGGATTCAGAAGCACTGCTCTAGCAATAGAAAGTTTAATCTTTTGTTCCTCGGTTAATGACAAACCAGCTCTACCCACCTGAAATGCACAAGATCTGAATTTTTCAACGTTGGCCAAAGGAGAAATTACAACAAAGATTAAAGCAGAAACCTAAGTTTGTTAGTTTTACTTGTGTCTCGTAGCCCCTCTCAAGTGAGCTGATGAACGTATGTGCATGTGCTATTTTAGCAGCTTCTTCAATCTGATCCAAAGTAGCATCTCTTCCATAAGCAATATTATCTCTTATACTCAGACTTAGCAAGGCAGGTTCCTGAGTAACTAGTCCTATTAGGCCTCTGAGCCATTCCAGTTTCAGGTTTTTAATATTCTCCCCATCTAAAAGAACCTCTCCTGTATTACAAAAAATAAATAGGTGAAAACCCATAAGAATAAGTGTAAAGTTTAGGTGACATGACATCAATCACATGGAACTACCTAAGGTAGGATCATAAAAACGCTCCATGAGAGGAATAATGCTGCTTTTTCCAGAACCATTTCTGCCAACAAGTGCCACGGCTTTTTTAGCAGGTACAGTGAGGTAAAACCCACTCAGAATAGGGATCTCTGGACGAGACAGATAGCTAAAATAAACATTACGAAACTCGATGTTTCCTTGCACTGATACTAAGGTATTTCCTTCTTGATTAATTGTAGACGATGACCGGCTTATCATCTCATATAGTCTATAAGCAGCAATTCTTCCTTGGTCAAATGAATAGAAGTTTGTTGCTGCTTGATTCAGTCCGCTGAAGGCACAATATGAGAAATAAGTAGACCACATAGAGGATAATAACACTGAGAAGATGGAGGGAGAAACTTACAGGCCGCTCAGAATTATAGCAAATAGTGCTGTTACTATTTCACCGCCATGAGCTTTTTGGTGCGTAACCAGGAATTTTCCAACCCATAATTGCAAGGCACAAGAACATATTGCCAACCCATATGTAAACCCAAGTCCAAGTCCTTGCACAAGGCTAATCAAAATACCATATCTCAAAGTTGCTTGTAATGAGGTTGCATAAGAATACTTCGCCAAAGTTTCATTTGTAAAGGCATATAAGGTCCTAATATATGAGACTGCCTGAGTGATTCAAAAGATTACCAATAAGAAGCCTGTTTTGAGAAAACTAAACAGCGAATAAATCAAGGATGGGGAATCCTAACATCATGGATTATAGAGACATGCTGATACCACTAAGGACCTATAGAAAGATTATTGGCAATGAAAAATTTCAAAAAGGCCAAAGCTATTTAGCATAGAGATCCGATCATACCCATCATTGTTCCTCAGCATGAGCCATTAAGAGAAAATCTTTCCCTCAAAGATAAATTTGAAACAAAAAATGTATCATGCTAAAATGTGTTCATATGATTATAATCACAAATGATGGTAAAAATCCAAATTACAAAGTACATAAAAATGAGGAGATCTTGTAATGTAGATAAACATTAGCAATTTTATGAGCGTAAGAAATTTTTCATCAGGATTTGCAAGTTCAACAAATATTGAACAATGAAACACAAGCAAATAATCGAAAGTAAACAACTCACATGCAAGTAATCAGCATTACATCATCATATTGGTTGATGGCCATATCATACAAGTAAAACAAACACACAAACACAGGTTCTAAAACACTAATTCAGTCTTGTAGGAATTTTTTTTTGTAGAGAGATGGCAATTTCAACTTGAAAACTGTTTTATAGCTGCACCTCAAACCCAAAAAGGTATCACATCTCAACCAAAGGTTGCCTTTGTAAATGATTAAAACATAATCCTGTCTGATGATTTTTTTGACTCCCATGAATACGTGAGACACTTTCTTATCTTCATATATATCACTTTTTAAATGATTTATATCCAACTTTTCTCCTCAAATATTGACTAGTAAGTAGAAGACATCTCTAATACAGTGTCAGACATTACATAGACTGTACCTGAGAAAAAAACTCAATGACTTATGGAATACAATGGGAAATAAAATGAATTAAATATGTACATCAGAACATAAAGGAATAAAATTAAGATTGCAAGAATGCAGACAACCCATCTTTATTAATCTCTCCTGGCTTGATTGTAGTGTATATGAAGCCAGAGATGTTGATTTTCCATTCTGTTTTATGGTATTAGAAAAATTACCCAAGTGTAATTACTATTTAAGTACTATTGCAATGAAGGTGATTATATGTAAGCAGATTATTCGAACCTGTTCAGCCACACTAGCAGCTTCCGCATATGCATCTTGAATACTCTCAGCAAGCCTATGAAGAAATATATTTGATATGCCGCCAGCAGCAACAATGAAAGGACCAGTAGCTAATGTTATAAGGGCAATCTGCCAGCAGTTGATGAATCCAATAACAAGACCACTAAAAAATGTTGCCATGTTATGAATATAGTTTCCAACCTACAACATCAAAAAATCTCTTAACAAGGTAGAAAAAACTTAGTAGCAGACTCAAAGAAGAACAATTAACCTCTAAAATACCTTTTCACTAAGAGCAGACTGAATGAGTAGCACATCACTCAATACTTGACTTACAATGTCACCATTGTTCCCATACGTGTCAAAAAAGCTCATGTCCTGATTAAGCAACACATGAACATAGTTTGACCTAATGACAGCAGTTTGACGCTCTCCAGTTAAAATCCAGCATGACACCTCTATTACAGTGAACAATTTATCATCAATACCAACTAAGAATAGCTATGCATAAGAAGATAACAAATTTATCCATTACGAATATCAGAAACTTACCAATCCAACCAGCTGCAAAAACACCAGCAGCTATGTAAACTATAGTTAAAGCAAGCTGCAGACAACAGCCGTTTGGTTAATGAAAAAAGGTTAAATCCACCGAACAAGTATTAAAAAACACATTTAGCAATGGTTTTTTCAGTAATTGAAGAGAGTATCCGAACATCCCCAGTCCTGACACCCTACAAATCACTTTCTCTTTCCTTCCAAGAAATATTGAAAATACAAAAGACTCTGGTAAAACAGGCATGGTAAATGAAAATAATAAGAAAATTACATAATAACTTCCCCAATATAACAGTAAAAAGAACGAAATCCTACATGATTAAAGGGTGGATGTCCAACGTACCTTTATTTATAATTGTCACAATCATTCAACATAATATTTTGAAATATATAGGCTTCTATTTAAGCTAGTGATGGTCAGAAAAATTTGTGGGTAAAATCATTTATCCTTATGAAAGCAATTCTCATTCTTAAACCCACAAAGACCACAATCTTAATTGAGCCATAACACAAATTCACCCAAAGAAGCAAAACATGTCAGTTGTTTAAAGAGCATTTAGACTACTTCCAATAGTTATCACATCCTACAAAAAAGGTATAAAACTACTTAAAAAGATTGCAGATAATTTTATGGGTCTGCAGCACCATAGAGCTGCTAGTATCTTTTCTACAAGTTATAAATGATGTATGTTGCACAATATATGTATATAGTATACTCTCAACAGCACTATCATCTAGGCATCTAGGGATTTG
This sequence comes from Dalechampia spathulata, assembly GCA_948192965.1. Lineage (NCBI taxonomy): Eukaryota > Viridiplantae > Streptophyta > Magnoliopsida > Malpighiales > Euphorbiaceae > Dalechampia > Dalechampia spathulata. The sequence goes on along the minus strand of CANYBF010989308.1, from coordinate 18,116 downwards.
TTTAATATCACTTATCCTAGACATACATATACACCAGACTTAACATCCATCCACCTCTATCTCTCTCTTTCTCGCCCACACATACACATATATGCAAGAGTACATAGAACCTTCCAAAAAGCTTCACTTTGAACCTCCGGAAACACTACTAGAATGGAAAATCTTCTATATCCCTATGTCTACATACAGGAAATATCCAGATCAACACCTTTTATAAATCTGCATGCTCATTGCAGCGTTTGATGTAGCTGGAGGACAGGCTCTCGAATTTAGCATAGTGAACTTTTGAGGTAATGATGCTCTCTATTGTGCACAAGGTGTGACATATAGAAGTTGTTTAAATTGCATTGCATTCGATAAATGAAAATTTGATATATACTTAGTATCATAATAAAAACAAATGAGAAAAACATTGTAATAAATTCTAACATGAAAAATGGTATTTTTCAATTTCGACCATGTTGCAAAAAAAATTTAGAAAATATCTATAATGTATTTTTCAAAGTTGAAGTTAATCTTATTTTCAGTTTCTTATTTCTCTATTCAAAATCTTTGTTCCAATTAAACAATAAGCTCTTTTCTTAAAAGTGACAAACTTGAAAACATTCATCATTTTCCACAACTAAACAACCTCTTAATCTTCAGTAATATACATGGAAGGGCAGTTTAGAACTGGTATGAAAAATTTCATACAACTATTGGCTTGCAAGTTGCATCATATACCAGTCTGAAATTAAAGTTCAAAAAAAGACTCCTAAAGTTCAACCAACTAAAACTACAACTCCCTCCTACAATGCACGCACTCGAATCAAAACAAAAGACTCCTTCCTTATCAAATTAAAAAAGAAGAAAATAAAGCAAAATCGGACCAAATCAAACTAAAAGCTATAGTTCATTAAGGTTTTCAAATGCACAGACTTTTATCAAATATCGATTTAAACTCCTAAATCCTAATTCTCAACTAATACATCTAGCAGCAACCTCAGCAAGTATAAGTAACCAAACATGCATAAAAATTTACAAAAACAAAACTAGAAGTCAAGGATTCCAAAAAATTCAGTAAAGCTCAAAAAGCAAAGAAATGCAAAAATTAGCACTTACATCTCTAAATCTGTCAAATCTATCTTCAGGTCTGTCAGGACCAATCCTCATGACATCAACAATTTTAGCAAAATAATGCAAGTAAACAACAAGAGCAGTTCCATGAGCAGCAGCAGCAATCGAACCAATTATCATTAATCCCCAATCAAGTCTGTCAGCGTAAGCAAAGAGTTTAGAGAACGGAACCGCTGCTGGAGGCGGTTCCATCTCCTCGGCCTCCTCCATCTCTTCTTCGGCCTCTGCTGCAGCAGATGCCGCGGCAGCTGCAACCTCCGCGTTTGTGTCTAAGTAAGGAGACGGTGACTCCGGCGGCTCTGAGACCTCGGATACTGGAGTTAAAGGCTGCACATGAGGCGGAGACCAGCCAAACAAACCTCTAGAAATCATCATCTTCCCAAAACTAACAAAAAACCCTAATCAATCTAAGCTCCGAACAGCTGCTGTTCTTAAAAAAAGTTCGGCCTAAATTTAGAAGATCAGAGTGACTTTTTCTAGAAGAATTAGAAAAGAATCATTACTTTCTGATTGGAGAATTTACGAAATTCCTTACAAATTGATTTGATTTTGAATTTTCTGTTCATTAAATTTTATTTTAAAACCACCCATAAAAAAAAGAAGAAGAAGAAGAAGAAGGGAAGGAAGAGAGAGAAAGTGAGGGGTCGAAAGAGGCTGAAAAAAAAAAAGGAAATTAATGTATTCTTCCCTTGCTCTCACCTACGCCTTCATACTTCCAATTTTCATTAATTAATTATCTTATTTAAATATTTTTTCCAAAAAAATAATTAAAAATATTAAGTTTATTTAAATAAGTAATTAAAATTTCAAAAAGTTCATGTCCGGTGATGTCTTGTTTCTTAAGCATGATGTATAAAAATCGTTTTAAAATTTAAATAACAAATGTATTAAAATAAATAATAAAATTAAAAATTAAAAACTCCTTATCAGGTGAAAATTGAACTAACTTGTCAACTAATTAATCTAAATCCACCCCTTTTTTCTATGAGACCAAAACTAATTAATTTTAGTTATTTATAAATTTTTTTAATTCCTTTTTTTAATTAAAAATATTAATAAATGATTATGTGTTTTCCAAAAATAAAGTATATAGTTCGCTCCAAACAATAAATTAGATACTTGATATTTATTTAATGATATTATTTAAAATATTTTTTGAATGAGATATAATTTAAAAATTTTATTTCGGGATTTAATTTATTATTTTTATGATTAAGATCATTTTTTAAATAATAATTCATATATTCAGTAAGGAAAACTAAAAACCGAATTTTTAATCTGTTTTCTTTAGTTAATAAAATGAAGCTTGTTAAGATAATTAATATGTTTATGTCCGGACAATTAAAGCACGTAAATTGACTACTTGGACTGTATTTTTGTTCCAAAATTTTAACAAATCATTGCTTGCCACGTAACCTAGGAATTGACATAGCCATAATTCTCAACGCTGTCTTAATTTAATTGGAGATAAATTTAACGGTACAATGCATTTTAGGTGCTTGAATTTTACAAATTTTTGATATTTTTTTATATTTATATTTATATTATGTTGTAGGCGATGTTTTAATTTTCATTTATAATTGATAATTATCGAATTATTTATATTTCATATTCAATTGATTTTAAATCATATATATTCATATAAATTAATAATGAAAATTTAAGTAAATTACTATCATATAAATATTAAATATACAATAATATAATATTATTACATATGAGATTATTTAACAATTTGAAAATATATTTACATGAAGAGTGTATACAATATTTAACATTAAAAACTTGAAATATTTATAAATTTTATGATCCGCAAAAGATTATGCCAAAATATAAAATATTTTGGGAGTGATGGATGGTAACGAGGGGGAGGAAGATGGGCAATGGTTAAGTGTAATGCAGCATTACAGCTGTATTGGGTTGGCTTTCAATGAAGTTTGTATGCAGACTAAGATGGAGGGAGGAGTGAGCCTAAAAAGTTCACCTACGAAATCATATAATATTATGTTGGGGGGGGGATTGATGGATTGGTGAATTTTCATGATAAACAAAACTATTTTTTTTTATTATCGTTCCTTATTTGATCGTTAAATTACGAAGAAAGATGTTAATTAATTTAAATTCGAAACGGCTAGATTAAAAAGGAGGTTTTGGCATTAGAAATGAGAATTGTTGAGAGAGAAGAAAAACAAACAGAATCTCGTTGGGAGGGCTTTCTGGCTGTTCCCGGTGCATCTGTTCCGTCCATATGGGTCATTTCAATTTCTTTTTATTCTTATTATTATTTATGAATTTTCTTTTCTCACATATTTATTTTAGTATTTTCTGTTATTTTATTCATAAATTAAATAATTATTTTTTTATTTATACATCTTATTGTAATTAACTCGTCATTTCATATCAAATTATTTATATAAAGTCATCATTCCATTATGTAAATTATTATAAACTTGATGTCTAATTGTTTATTATTTTTTATAAAAAATGAAATAATAATAAAAAATCATTTTGAATTTTAAAATAATATATATACATATATGACTAAATTACAATTTGGTATATTTAATTGAGAAAAAAATTGATAAAGAAATAAAATAAAACAATAAAAAATATTTGAAAAATGATAACAAAATAATGGCATTTCAATTCACTATTTATTTTTTGAAATATATTTTTATTATTTAAATAATCACAATGCAATTGGATAAATTATTATGATTTACATATGCTACGACAAGAAGACCACGTGGGCATTTTATATTATTTGTTAATAAAGGCTTACTAATTATTAGTCTCTTTTATTCCCCAATATCACATGGATAGTTTATTTATTTATTTATATTATTATTATTATTATTATTATTATTTCTGAAATCTTGGGCTCCAAGCCAAGCCCATGAAAATAGGATAAAACAACAAGCAACCCATGTATTGTTGAATGGCTCTAAGGGCCGATCAGCCATTTTCTCACCCATGAATCCAATCGGTCGACGGAATGCGCGTCTTTCTCTATATATGTATGTGTATGTGTATGTGTATACATAACACTACTTTAACCAGTACTTCAACGAGGGAAGGAATAGGAAGATTTGGAAGAGAAGAGCGGACTTGTAGCCATGACAAAATCAAGAAAGCTTGATTTTACGAAAAAAAGGGAAGATAAACAAAAAAGATCCGTTAGTTTCACGAAAAGACGTCATGGTCTTTTCAACAAAGCCACAGAATTGTACATGTTTTGCGATGCTCAACTCGCTCTTCTCGTTTCTTCACCTTGTTCTAACAAGATTTACTCTTACGGTCTTCCATCGGTTGATGTTATTCTCGATGCTTTTCTTGGAAATCGTGTTCCTACTTCGATTAATAACATGGAGAAGCAGTATGTATTTTCACTCATGAATGAAATTGAGGATTTAGAGCACGAAACAAAGAAGAACTCGGAGGATGTAACAACTGAGTTTTCATCGATTTTCAAGTTCTTTGAAAGTTCCGAATCTATCGAGGAGTTGCAAGTAATTGTTGACAGTTTAAGAAAGTTGATTGATAAGGTAAAGAGTAAGGTTGAGAACAACTCAATTTCTTGGGAAACAAGTAACGACATGGGCGGCGAAATCTTGAATATGGTCCAACAACAGTCTCTAGATTAGAGAGAATTTTTGTAGATACAGAACAAGAAAACGAATTATTAGTCTGTAATTGATTTTCTTTTTCTTATAAGAGTGAATTTTCTCTCTTGATCTTGGTCTGTTTATGGTTGATTGTAGCGTATATGTAGATAGCAATGTTGAGAATTAAGGCGATTATGTAAGCAGAGTTATTCGAACCTGCTAAGCCACACTAGCAGCTTCTGCATGTGCATCTTGAATGCTCTCAGCAAGCACCAACAATGAAAGGACCAGTGGCTATTGTTATAAGGGCAATCTGCCTATAGTTGATGAATCCAATAACCACACCACTTGATTTGCAATGCAACCATTGTTCCCATTTAAGCAACACATGAACATAGTTTGACCTAATGGCAGCAGTTAAAATCCAGCATGACACCTCTGTAACAGTGAACACTTTAGCATCAATACCAACTAAGAATAGCCATGCAGATAACGAATTTATCTTTTCCAAGTGTAAAAATCACTCAATTCAAATATGACACTAGATCCATCTAGAGGCGAGCAATTGATCGATTTGATTCAGTTTATAAATCGAACATTTTTAGCTTTAGAAATCGAACCTAATTAAAGTATTAGGATTTACATAATCTTTGTCTTGTACTAAAATCATGGATTAAGATTTTGGTTTTCTTAGACTTTATTTTTAAGCTATTTTTATCAATTAGATTGGTCTGATTCAATTTTTTATCACCTTCAGTTTTGCTCAAACAAGAACAAAATACCATTTTGTGGTAACTTTTGTTCAACTCATGCATTATAAATAAGCATAGCTTGTGATTAGAACGAAAAGGATATTAATTAAGCAATGCCACTGACCTAACCACCATGAAGGAGCATCTGCTTGTTGCCATTGTCGAAGAACATCATGAGTGGTTTGCAATTACAACAATGACAGTCCGTTAAAAGGTTATTAAAACAAAGAATGTGGTCATCCAATGCTAATAATTAGGTGTCTTATTTTAGAATGAAATATCTCTAATAGTATTGAGTACGAAAGATATGAACCATCAAGCGAGATCAGTTTCATTGTCTAGTTTTTTGGAGATCATTCTATGAGTTTTGAAGACCAGTCGAATAGTCTCCAACACTCTTTTCCTTGTGGTGTGCGTTGAAGAGTTTAAAAGAATGGGTATATATTTCTTTTAATGTAATGGCATGACATAACATGGCAAAATCAAGAGATGGAACTTACAAAAAGAAAGTGTAATGGGACCCTGAGGACAAGTTGGAGTTATTTGAAAGGATAGGGAGGATATCTCCTGAAACTTGCCTGCATAATTTTATAATTACAAAACAATCATGTCATCTCTATATACCAACTTATAGTTTGTGTTTCAGCATTGACGTTGCGACAATGCCTTTCCAACTTTAATTTTTATATTTCTTGTCAAAACTCCTATTGTTGTTTGAAACAAGAACAGATAAAAATGCTAAATACACTCCTAATGAAGGGAACATGACTAACCTGACGAGCATGAAGGAGACAAAACAATATGCTCTTCTTTATTGCTATCTGCTTGTCGTTGTGGGAGAACATCATGAGTGATTGCTCCATGGTTGGCTGCATAGATTTTCAATTAAGATTGACAATTGATTTATGGAGTATTAAATTATGGTATTCTAATATCTCAAGTTCTATTAATAGTTTATGAACACTCCTATGAAATAAAAGTTAAAGCATATTTATTCATGTCTCATGTTTTTAGCTCCATCTTCAATGGCAATTTCAACTACAATTTCTGTCAAAAGATCCCAAATCAATCAAGATTTATGACTACTCTTATCAGGAGATAGTTGATCAATCCCATTCAAGTTTTGATCCACTTTGATTTTTGCTCACCCTACCTATATGAAGGGGGAAGGCAAACAAAAAAGATTACCATTTTTTGGCAACTTCATGAACATCTGAAACTTACCGGTCCAACCAGCTGCGAAAACACCAGCAGCTATGTAAACTGACAGCACTATCATCCAGGCACCTCAGAATTTGTTTAATGTTGCTTATCCTAGACATATACATGCACCAAAGTCGATAACCTCCCCCCACCCTCTCTCTCTCTAATTCTCACCCACAGTACACATATATGCAAGAGTACATATAACCCTCCAAAAAGCTTTGCTTTGACTCTTTGGACACACTACTACAATGGAAAACCTTTTCCATCCCTATACCCACATACAGGCAACATCCAGGTCAACACCTTTTACAAATCTGCGTGCTCATGTTTTCTTGGACAAACATTAGCAACCATCCTCATTGCGGTGTTTGATTTAGCTGGAGGACAGACTCTAGGGTTTATAGCATAGTGAACTTTTGAGATGACAACGATGCTCTCCGGTGCGCACAAGGTGTGGCATATAGTTCTATCAATAGTTTAAGTTGCTTTGCATTTGATAAATGAAAACTTGAGAAATAAGAAACTGAAAATAAGATCATTTTCAACTAAACTCTTTTTTTCTTTAAGAGTAACAATCTTGAAATGTTCATCATTTTGCACTACTAAACAATATTTATTTCGACCTGCTTATTCCTCCCCTTCAATCCTTATGCTGGTTTGGTGGCAGGCCGTGGAGATACTCATCTATGGTGGAGTGGAGGTTACTGTTGAAGGAGTAAGGCAGTTTGAGGAAAATTATAAAGGATGAGGGACTTGAAATGTACAAGACCATGATGGTTTTTATACCATTAGGGAAGCTATGATCCTTTGGCAATTATCATTTGGCATATATATGTATCATGCTACCACAGTATTTTGATGGGTAATATATATATATACAGACATATATGTGTGTGTGTGTGTGTGTTGTGTTTTTCTTTTAATAAGTTTGGATAGTTTTTGTTGTGATTCATTTCATCTTTATTTTCGTCAAGATTTAGAGTATTGAGTTGGAAGACTTTATACCTGCTATTGTGAACGTTTATTTAATCTTCATCTTCACGTCTTCTTCTTAGTGCTTTCTTTATTTGTTGCATTTCTTTAGGAATTGCTTCAAGTCTCCACTTAGCTAATCAAAGGCATTGTAGCAATTCCTGTTAAAATAAAACAAGGTTTACCCCTGGACAAGAATATTATTCAAATCCAAAGATTTCTGAACTTCATTTTTCTCAACAACAGGGAAAATGCTAAACTCGCACTCTTTTCATTAACACAGAATAATATGATAGCAATAGTTAGCAATTCCAGTTAGCTTGCTCACCAACATGTTGTATTTGTGCTGAAGCGTAGCGTAACAGGGGTTTTGAGTGATTTCTCATCCAACATTCCAGGTGAATGAACCGCCAGCTGCAAGTTCACTCATATACTGCATCATAATTCCTCAGATTTATGGCATGCCGAAAACTCAAACAGGCTGCTATTTGATGTCGAATTATCTGTAGAGATCTAATCCAAAAACGTTATGCCTTTATTTCAGTAATAAACGAGTCATGCAGTACCACATGATTAGTAAAACAAACTACTACTCAGAATCAGACACTGCATGAAGGAAAGATGATACAATAGGACGCATAAACTTCAAACTTGCAATGTAAAGAATAGTATGATCATCAAAATATCGATTTGCTAAGATGAAGATGAAGGCTCATACATAAAACATAGAGTGGATTTTTAAGCTCTTCCAATCCTCTCCTATGAATGGAAAGAAAAGGAAATTAACCGCATGAATGCTAGTTCTGAACCCATTCAGCCTGACCTGATAGGTCTTTATTTTTTCATGATGAAGAGCGAGCTTTAGTTAAAGCAGCAGCTTCACGTTCCTGAATCATAAGCAATAAATCAACAAGAAGATTTACAAAGCTAAACATCATTTCCACGCACTCAAAAAAATAATAATAAAAAAACAGAACCATTGATAACATGATGCCTCAAAATATCAGTGAGATGATTATGTTGCACATCGCTAGTTCCTGGACCATTATTCATTTCTGTATCTTTTCCTATTTAACTGGAAAAGGCGAGAAGAAAGAAAGACTTTTGAGCAAAGTTCTGAAATTTGATGACTTGGCTGCACAACATTTATCGACAAAATTAACAAAACATCAACTAAAATGGTGATTTCATGCCTATTTCCCACTGGACAAACAATCAACCAAAAACCAATTGATTTCATTCTTAATGTAATCAGTGGAATTTCTTAAATAAATAACATGATTTTTTTTAATCCAAAGAAAGGTATAGCCATTATCTTGATTGACAAGAGCTATTGATAATCCAATCCAGACGTTGCCTTAACTCGACAGCAACAATAACAATAACTAATCATAGAAAGTAAATGAAAGAAGTAAAAAGCGAAGATACCCTTCTTTCCCAGTAAGGCAAAAAGCAAAGAAAATCATAAACTGGAATAATGGGTGACTCCAACATAACATCATCAAGTCCAGTGAATGCTATCAGCGCGATGACAGGCCTTGTTTTTTGCGGCATCTTGCTTTTATTTAATCTGCAGAATTCATAGCAAAAATCACCTGAACAGTGAATTTAACAAATAAAAAAGCAAAACATCATACTTGCAGTCGAAATAAGTAACTAAACATGGGTTTTCGTTAATGGGTACCTTTGAGCTAAAGCAGAGAGTCGCAAGCAACAATCGAAGATGATGGCATTGGTACCTTCTAATTCTCTGTTTATTGTTTTGGGCTTCTTGCCGTTGGGGGCTAAATGACAACGCAACTTTTAGATGTTGCACTCGGAAAATCCGTCTTAAATTTGAGAAATTCCTCTTAATATAGGTTTTTATTTTAAATGGTACTTAACTCTCACTTCATAGGACAAATATTTTGAGAAATTGCAAAATTGCACCTGTATTTTTAAAAACTTATATTAATTACTCAATAAGAACTTTTCTTTCATTTTAGTATTTAACTTCCCTTATTAATTATTAAATATTTTTCCAATATTTTACATGAAATTCTGTTATTCATTCCTGAATTCTGATAGATGCAGCAAGTTTCCATGTCTGAGACATGTTGATTTGCAGAATTCGCAACAGAGAATGACATTTTCCTTGCGAATAATGGCATGATTCAAGACACCACAGCTCACCGGTTCTTGATTGGAGAGCTAGTGAACTTGGCAGTTTCTTGATTTGCTAATACAGAGTTTTAAACTTGGACAGATGCCAAATTTATCTCCCTGATTTGGGTTCCGTTGTTTCATGGCAATGGCTCTTGACTTTCTTGATCCTTCCTATGAATTTTGTCTTTGAGTTAAATTTGGTCCGTGAGATAATAGTTGATGGGCAACATGCTAGCTTTTGTCCCTAAACTTGGGAGCAGAAACATGTGACCTTTGTCCTAGAAACCTGCAACAAATGATAGCGTGGAATCAGGATTGTTTGAAACTATTATGTAATGATCGAACCAATGAGAGATGAGGCAGACTTGAACAGTTTCCTTGTTTTTATTTGTCAGCAGTTGTCCCTATCGTTACTCGCCGCGTTATTTATGTACATCAGTTCCTCTTGTTAATTTCCAAGCCTTTCTGGATTTCTATATCTTCATCATCATCTCCTTCAAGCTTTTTCTATTTGTTTCATCTGCTGTAATGGCCATCAATTCTGCAGAAGCAGCAGGATTACTCATGCCGATGAATTGTCAGGATAAGGAAACCAACCATGGAAATAACAAGATTCAGCTTCAGCCACTGCCACAGCCAGTGACTCAGAAAAAGGTGGCTGTTGTCTATTACTTGTCGCGTAATGGACAGCTCGAGCATCCCCATTATATGCAAGTCCCTCTTTCTTCTTCTGAAGGACTTTATCTTAGAGGTATCACACAACATGGAAATGTCTTCTTTTTTGAGCAGAAGTTTTTTTTCTGAATCTAACAAATTCAAAGTTCTGTAAATGAATATTATGGTTTTTCATTTTCCTTTGTCAGATGTGATTAGAACATTGAACGTTCTTCGTGGTCAGGGCATGGCTAGCATGTATTCCTGGGCTTCGAAAAGGTAAAATTGTCAGGATTTTCAGTTGTCAGGGATTTTGGTGGTTTCCTGTCATTGTTTTCTCGTCAGGAAAATATTTAACTGTTTCTGTTTTGTTTTCAGGAGATACAGGAATGCATTTCTATGGCAAGATTTGTCAGATGATGACTTGATACACCCTTGTCATGACCAGGATTACATTCTGAAAGGATCTTTATTCTTTGAAACTTCTGTTAGCTTTCGATCCTCGATATCATCATCATCTAATTCCAGGCGCTTCTCAGATATAAACAACTCATCAAGCAGTAGTGATGGAGGAGAGGATGACTCAAATTTTCCGATCACTAGAAGAAAAGGTCATGTTTTCAGTTCAGCTGATGATGAAAACATGATTACTTACAATGCCAAACCCACTGGACAACTCTGGGGAAAGGTCTCCAATGCATCAACACAGACGGACAATAACCGAAAAGTGAAAACAGAAACTGAAGAAACTAAACCTGACAGAAGTAACACTGCAAAAGCTATGCAGATTAACAAGTCAGCTACAAACAGTAACAATAAATATCAGAAGGCTGACTGGGAGAATCCCGACGGACGAATGGGTCAACGTAAGACTGTGATGAAGCTGATCGGATGTGGGTGTGGATCAAAGAGCATGTAGTGATCAATGGTAGGTCTGCATTCCATAAGAATGCTCCTCTTAGCAAGCTTGTGAGCCTGGCAAGTTCCAGTGTTCATGAAATTATAGTGCTTCACATCGAAACCTGGAATTCCTTTTGTGTAGAAGAGATTGGAAGTGTGACAGATGCTGAAATTTATTTAGTATAATAATTTAGTTTTATCTTCATATCCCTCCATTCAATTTATAAATGATCTTTAAAATAAGTTAATTAAATATACATGTTATTTATGTTATTTTTATAATTTTTTTAATATTTTTTAATTCTAAATAAATTCTATTATTATATATATCGTAACATAATTTTTATCTCTTAAAATCTTTATTATTATAAATATGATTTAAATTTTTATTAATAACACATAATCTTAATATTAACAAAAATCTATTATTATACATATTATTTTTATAATAAAATTTTTATCATCTTAAAATTCTAAAATTATACTTATAATTTAAAATTTTATTATAATATGATAAAAAATATAATAAAAATTTATTATTATAAATATCATTTTTATAATAAAATTTTTATTATATTATAAGATTTAAATATATTTGTAAAAAAATAAAATCTAAATACTATTATACAAGTATGATCCAAGATAATAATAATAATAATATAATTTTTCAATTTATCATATAATTTTTAATTTTTAATATTTAGACTTCTCAATTTCACTTATAATATATATTTAATTTTTATTACAAAATGACAAAATCAAAGCTTAAAAATGATAAAATATAACACATATATTATATACATCTTGAATAAAAAATAAATTAATAATTATAGATATTTAAAAATATATAAATAAATAAATTGAGATATTAAAATAAAAAAAAATTGTAAAATGCAATAAATATATAACATCATATGCCATCTGGTGCAAGCTGTGGGTGCTGCTGATTTTGATCAACTCAACGCCCGCAAGCTGAACCATGTTTTCCTTTCTTTATTTATTTTCTTTAAAGATATCATTGTCGTTTCCTTATTTGACTTCGTGCCTTCTAGAATATATATATATATATATATATAATTGCAAAATAGATAAATTTTTAATTAAATATTTTTTAAATTTAATTCAAAAACATGAGCTTTTTACTATTCTTACCCATTCTAGAATTTTTTTTTTATCTACAAATTGATATTTAAAATTATTGTTAAAAATAAATATTTTTCAACCTCCATTGTCACTATAAGAAAATTATACATAGCTTAGAGCTTGGTCCATTATTATTATTATTATTATTATTATTATTATTATTATTTATTAATATAAAAAATTTTCAAAATTTAAATTATAATATTTTAATATAATATCATATCTTTTCACAAGATTATAATAATATTATTGAAAAAAATGTGATTTTAAATTCATATTAAATATTTGTTTGAAACATTTTTATTTATAGATCGGATTTATATTTTTATATTTATCAAATTAATTAATATAATTATTTAAATAATTGAGAAAAAATAATTAAAAATTAAGAATCATTCTCTCTTACTTCCTACATTAATTAGTTTTTATAAGCATCGAGTTTACATAAATTTTATTTAATTTTCAAATATGTTAACATCAAAATATATAATTGCAAATTGAGGATTTTAAGACTAATATGTAACAATGGGCACTCGTAAATAGAATTATAGATAAGTTATTATGAAGTGAAATTTGAATCATGTTTATTAATTTTTTTAATATTATTCAAATTATAAATAATTTAATAAATATAAACTATAACCTAAATTATTTACTATTTTACTTTTAAAAAAGTATAAGATTTGTAAGTAAAATTGATAATAATTTTACATTAATAATTGAAATTATATACTTATTTTTATATTTATGTAATCATAAATATATTATTTATACATCTAAAATTTAATTATTATTTTTTAAAGTTATGGTTTTATTAATAAATTCATAGATAAATGTAATTGAATTAAATATTATTTAATTTAAACATAATTTATATGATAAATAATTTTTTATTGAATGAACCGGTTTGTTCAAAGTCAAGATTCTTGCATCAAGCGGCGGTTTGAGCCGTGAATAAAGAGGATCGTTTCCCTTTTTACCCCTTAAAAAGTTAGCATATGTTGCTTTCCTTCATTACGGACTGTACGTTAACGATGTTACCCCGATTTGACTTGCGAAATTATAATTCCAACCCACCACGTACGTAATAAAATTACAACCGAGTCCTCCTAATTTTTTACTCCCTCTTTGCAACTTGGAATGAGCTACCAACCAAAGAACATTGAACCATTAATTATTAATAATAAATAATAAAGGAAAGAAAATTCATTCAGGATAATAGCGATATTTGAAAACAACCCATAGAAGAAATAAAATCAATGTTAATATTTCTTTTTCCACTTGATGTATGAAGTGAAATGATAAATATAGATATTATTTATTATATAATATTATTTACTAGTTTATAAATAATAATTAATGTATGTATAACATTTACTAAAAATTAATATATGTGGATAAATTTATAATCTTATGTGATAAATTTTTAAAAAATATTTATATAAAAATAATTTTCATTTTGAAAGTATTTGAAAAATAATACTTTTTTATGATAAATTTATAATATTTTATATTAAAATCAGTCAATATCTAAAAATTATTATTTTTGAAAATATAAATATTTTAAAAAAATTAGAAAATCTTAATTTTATAAAAAATATTGATAATTAACTAAATTATTGCTTTATGAATATCGACCATTTCATTTACTAAGAAGATAAATAAATAAAACACTTAATAGAACAATAATGATTCTTTTTAAATTAATTATCTGCATTAATCATATATATATATATATATATATATATGGACCAGAAAATTGCGGTCAATTTGAACTAAGTGGAGATGGAAGATGAACGGTGATTGACACACATTTTGGCATTAATGTATGTATTAGTTTGGTTTCAGTAACTATCACTGTACGGTACCGTATTTGCCTTCAACATCACATTATAAAATACATGTAATCTTTATTATGGTTCTCTCTCTTTTTCTTTTCTTTTTATTTTCCAATAATGTTGAAATTAGGTTTGAAAATCAATCCATCAATCATATATAAATGAAAATATAATTCAAGTAATATAATGAAACATTTTTTTTATTTCAATATTACTAATCTTTTTTATTTTTATATTTCTTTTTAAATATAATTGGATTTATATAATATTAAATTTTTTTTTCATTTAAAATTTTTTTTAAGTTTATTTAAATGATAAATTATTTTCGGTTAATATTATATTGATAAACTATATATCAATTATCTTATAATAATAGATGTAAATGGATGAAATTATGGTTAAATATTATGAATATTCATATGAATTGAATATATTATAAAATTATTATCATATATATATATTAATAGTAATTTATTATAGTATCGTTAATAATATATAATAGAATTGGATCAACATGTAACCTGGGATTTGGAACATTGTACCAAAAAATGCAAGGATCTTGGACAAGGGAACTCACCTTGCTAACAACCATGCGACCAAGTCATAATGAGGACTGAGACTTGCTACAATGGGGTTGCTGGTGATTATGACAACAAACCTGATTAAGCTTAAGTACGTTCCTTAATCCCCTTACCAACTCATTACTGCTTAATTATCTTTATTTATTTACTTACCTAATTTCAAATATAAATTTTTCAAAAATATTTATAAGAATAGTATATAAAAACTTTAAGCCTATTTGAAAAATAATATTTTATTTATCAAAATAATAATTTTGATTTAATTTAAATATTATTTTAAAAAATTATATTAATTATGAAATGTAACAACTTAAATCAAATACGTTTAATTATAGAGTTATTATGAAATAAACATTAAAAGATAGATGTATTTTGTTAGTATAGATGATACCTATCAAATCTATTGAGTTATTCTTAATTATACAGTCTTATACTTATACAGTTTTGAAATCGTTAAAATTATTTTCAATTATACAATTTAATATTTATATAATTTTGAAATCATTAAATTTTACACTTTACACGGTCTTAGAATCTATTTTCTTCTTCTTTCGTCTAAAAACCTATGAGGAATTATTTTTTATCAATACTTTCTTTAATATTAATATATATATTTCGTTGTATAACTTGAATATCATATGAAATATATATATATATATATATATAATTATAAATACAATGCAAGAGCAAATAATTGGTGGCATCAACTACCATTTTGGATGACTTGAAATGTCGTAAAGTAGAAAATTAAATTGCATAAAAGGGAGTAAGGAATTAAATAATAAAGCAATTAGATATTTGTTTTAAAGTAAAAAAAAGAAACAGAAAAAGGACTTTGGTAAGAATGCTCCTTAAACTGCACGGCA
Organism: Dalechampia spathulata; assembly: GCA_948192965.1. Lineage (NCBI taxonomy): Eukaryota > Viridiplantae > Streptophyta > Magnoliopsida > Malpighiales > Euphorbiaceae > Dalechampia > Dalechampia spathulata. The sequence goes on along the minus strand of CANYBF010989308.1, from coordinate 2,338 downwards.
TTGCCATGTTGAAAATTACCCTTTTCTGTGTAGTTTCTATTCACTTCTAGAATAATAATAATAATAATATGTCCTTTCAATTTCGTATTTTCTTTTTTCTATAATTTGAATGCATAATTTGCTATAATTTGTTAGGAAATTGCTCGAACGTATTTCATATTTTCTTTTTATTTCATTTAATAATTGGTAGCAATAAAAATCTTCCCATATTATTTTTTTAAAATGATAATCATTTAAATAAAACGTTATATATTTGATGAAATATTTTATTTATTTTATAAAAATAAAAATAAAAAAAATATATTAATATTTAATATTTTATATATTATTTACTCATATTAAATTTATAAACACTTTTAAATCAAAATAATAAATTTTTAAATATTTATATTTATCATGTATATATATATATATATATATATATTATTTTATGTGACACATTTATATTTATAATTTCTTAAAACTGTTAATTTCATGTTAATATGTAATTACCAAAATGGATTTTATATACACAAGTAAATAATTTATTTATTATTTTAAAAAAATCCAATTTCCGTTCCATGAAAGCTCTAATAATCTAATTGTTTCGAGAGAAAGCAAAAATTATGGTCATATATAATATTAAAAAAAAAGGATATTTAACAGTAAATACAGGTCACCTAATTCACTAATTTATTTAATTATTATATGTAACTTTCCTGGTGAGTTTATAATAAAAATTCAAAAAAAAATAAAAAATAAAAAATAAAAGGGTACTAATAGAACCTCCTTTTCGTGATAGTCATCAGCCATGGACGTCAAGTATTGAGTCTATCCATCTAGAAAAATGATAAAATTATGAGTTCCTTCTTAAAATTAAAATTCCTTTTTATTTACGTATGATTTATATTTTAAAAATAGCTTTAATTTTTTGAAAATTATTAATGTTAATTTTAATGTATAAATAAATTTTATAAGTAAAAAATTCATTTATATAAAATATTATGTATATTGAAAATGCAAAATTTATTCATTTTCATATAATTGTTTTTTTCTTCATATTAATTATATGATAATTTAATTTTGAATTAAATTTGAATCATGTTAATTTTTAATGATATTTTCAAATTTTATAAGATGAAAATTAATTGTAGATAAAAATATATAAAAGGAATAATCGAAAACAATGGAAATTATAAGATAAACTTAAAAGAAAAGGATGTTCGTTTCAATCTCTTTCATGTTGATCTAATTATTATTATTTAGATCTTTTTTATGTCGATATAATTTTTATTATTTTAATTCCTTTTATATGGATCTAATTTTTATTGTTTTGATCTCTTTCACGTTGATTTAATTTTTGTTGTTTCGATCGCTTTATGTGAGTATAATTTTTATTTTAAAAATTTGAAAAAATTAATAAATAAGAAGTCAAAGTTAGAGATAATAGAAGTGTTCGTACACACTATTGATTATTGAGATGCAACTTCCATTTGATTATTATTTCTTTCACTGGGATGTTTCAAGGAAACTTCGAAATCATGGCGTACACTTCAAGTAATTCCTACAAATCTCATATATATATATATATATATACACACACTTTTCCGTGATCAAATATTTGGATTTTAGCTTATAAAATACATTTTTTTTGTTTATGATCGCATATAATAACCAATTGATTATTCATATTATAAAATATATATTCAAATTAATTTATAGATTTTACGAATTTTTTAATTGAATACATCGGTTTCATTTTTTGAAATTATTAAAATTTCTAATCTAATTTTAAATGTTGATTATACCAAACTCAATTTTATTCTATTTTTTCTAACAAGATTATTTTCTATTTTTATAAATATTTTATTAAAAAAATGAAAAGTTTTTTAAAAAATGCTGCTTATTTAGAAATTATAAAGATAATGAATTTTAAAAAATATTTATAAAAATAATATCTTACATCATTTACATGAATCTAATATAAATATTAAAAAAGTTAAGATATATTTAAAATAAATATGAAAAATTATTATTTTTTATAAGATGAGATAAATTATTATTTTTAATAAAAATTTAAAAATTACGTAATATTATACAAAATAAAAATAAAATCCCTATTATTATAATGATCTAAAAACAATCATATAGGATCCGAGTTGGCATCCTAAGCAAGATGATGAAACAGTAAACACTTATCCAGATGTACGTGTGCGTGCATACTGCCTTAAGTTATATATATATATATATATATATATATATATATATATATATATATATATATATATATATAAAATATATAATTATAGACACAGGGGGATAAAAAAGATATCTAGAGAGAGGGGGGGAGGGAGAGTGT